>JABASD010000225.1:0-98825 GCA_019776165.1 Pogonognathellus flavescens
GTTATGCTGCTACTAACACATAGTGTTAGAGTTGATGTGATGATGTCACAGTTAATGTTGTCGTGTCGGAGTTCACAATACCCTTACGATACTTTATTGCACCGTTGCAAATGGTTTATTGTAATTGTAATGAAGGTTTCAATTAAAATATATAATATTATTGAAACAGCGGAAATCAATAAACCTAATAAATGCTGTAGCTTAAAAAAAGTACCTACTTCTACTAAGACTAAAGGTCCTAATACTAATACAGATTCTTTATCTTATCACTTACCTAAATTGATTAACTTAGAATTTACATAGGAATAGGAATAACTGAGTCAATGTTGTTAAAATTAATTTTTATTGATTTTTTTAACCTAAAAATCATTTCTTCTTTTCCGTGCTTCAAACCAACTCGATTACTACATAAATTCAAATTGAAAGTAGAATTAGTGACAATTTTTTGTTTGTTTTGAAAGAAAATTTCAAGTGTATATAAAGGATCCAAAAGAAAAATCTTATTCGGATTCTGTTGAATAAAGCACTACGGGTATAGATCGGATCCGAGTGTATTCCGTTATTACCTGTTAGTAGCTCCTACTACAAGATCTGCAAGTGGAAGAACAGACATAATAATAAAGGAGCAAAAGCAAAGCACTTGAGAAGTGAAACTTTGCGGGAGAGTGAGAGGGATGTATTTGGAGGAAATCTCTAAAGAGGCTTTAAGCCGGTGAGTATTACACACAAGTAGACTTCAGGAGGAATCCACTATCAACAACGACGATGACGACGGTATCTGAAAAGAAAGACGCACAACGAACGTGTCGTCTGATAACGTTCTCCTAATTCTCTGAGCTGCTAAATCCGTTTAATAGTCTTCCAGCAGCACTACTCGAGTAAATAAACGAACAATCTTTAAAAAATACGCAGTCTCTTCACATACAGCACAGGACTCTTTCCTTTGCTAACTATTTTATGCACAGAAATAATCATATAATAGATTCCTTAAACATCTATGTATAGAATGAATGGTAAATCATAAATAGTAGTGTACATGTAAATGTTATTTAATTTTTGTGCTTTAGGGTTAGTGGCACGTTTAGATTATTAGATATATTGTATGTATGTATTTTACACAACTATACTACTTATTTGCATTAGAAAATGAAACTTGAATATTAGAAAACATCAATTAATTTAATACATTAAGATTTTATGCGCTTATACATACAAGCTGGGTATACTAAAAATAAATGTGCATATAGTATAGGTGAAATAATGATTCCTTGTATCCTAATCCTAGCATGTATGCAATAGTAGTAAATGCAATATGATAGTTTAAGGATGGGAGATCTTCTACAGTTGATATTTTCGTAAAACTGAAAGAGTACATTATGATAGAACATTTCTTTAGTTTCAAAAATATGCATCGCGATTTTTAATCCGACTTTCCATTCCTGAGAAATCTTGCAATAGCTTGGCACATTTCATAAAACAGCATATCGATGGTATTTAGTTTGGCAGTACTATAAAAATGAGTTAATGATGGATTTTTCGGGTATCCAATAAATATGAAATACTTCGTTGTTAATAATATTACGATTATGTATTGCAGGTGTATTAAAACTATTAAAAGTTTGTTATGGCATGTGGTTAATTATTAATGCTTTTGTACTGGTGTGAGGTGTGATTGTGTGAAAATAACGCAAATAATAGGTACCTTTTTAATAACACCACTGCATAATGATAATACTATTTTTCTTTTCATGAATCTAAATTTAGGGATGTAATTTGGTGTTATTTGCATTAACAACTGGTAAATGATAAATAAACTGTGTAGAGATTTGAGTATATTTTACGTAGTCGATATACACGTTTATTACTCATCTTTTTATCTTTCTTATGTAATTTCATACAAATCCCGTATAGTAATTTACAATAATAGAAGTATGTAATACAATTACTCATACATCAACAATAATTCCCTCTTACCCATTTAAACCTTAGGGTCAATATTTCTCAAACAGTGCAATGAAATCCCTGTGTCGCCCTTTTAACTAAAGTAGAACTTTATGTGTGTACTATATGCGAGAACCCTATATAAATTAACTGACACAAATAATTAGTTTATCATAATACTTAATAATAATAATTATCATTTTACTTTATTAACCTACTGTAATAAATGTACATACATATACTTACTCTAAATATAATAAGAAGAATAAGCCTACACTCAAGTCTTTATGGCACTTTTAAGTATTAAGTATGTAATTCTGTGGTTCTTAAGACTTTTTCTACTACACTTAATTTTACATATACATATATATAAACTTACTGCGTAAAGTATTGTGTAACGGTAATTAAATATAGTAGTATGTATATTACTATATAGCAATAGAATGTATTGGTAAATTGTTGTACACTACTATATAATTAAATGTAATATGTATTAACATTATCTTCATGTCTACTATAGGTATGTAGGACAAACGAAGTTTAACCGTAATTAATAAATACTGAAGCGATCTTCTACTGATAATAGGTATATATGGATTTTTACACTTACTTTCTATACTAGTACGATATCTCCTATAAATATGGATATATTAAAGATTATTTTATGTATACTTATGTTCTATGTATGTGTATCGTATAATCTCATCGTATAACTGATTGATTTTCGACTGTGGTGACTCGACTGGACAATTCATGAGGAATCCACGAATTAAAATAATTTATTCCCCATAATTTTTCTTCGTATAGTATTTAGTAGGTAATCGTATATGTTTATGTATATCTGCCGATGTAGCTTTGCTTATTTGCTAACGCAGTAACAATTTTAGTATTTACTAATATATCGGAGAGATATAATATTTTCACTTCCGTTTCGTGTATTGAAAATGAAAAAGTACGAATTGCGAATTGAGTTTAGTGTTTTAAAGTTAATATTTCTAAATCTAAGGTAGAAATGTCAGTAAGGTCGCCAGACACCTTTCAAGGGTGCACTAGAGGTAACAGTTGACGTGGGAGTAGGACCAATGCCACCGGAATTCACATCTTTCGGTTTGACTTGTTGAAAAGCGGATTTCACATCACTCTTTGTATTACTCTCCCTCGTGTGGGATTTTTTCGTCGTAGAATGCGTCGCCGTCGTCGTAGAATTTGAATTGTGACTATTTCTTTCTCCATTGACCACAGGGACGTTGCCGTTGCCATTTGTTAAATTATGGTGATGAGGATGCTGATGATGATGACTACTGTGAAGAAGAGTGTGATGATGATGTGGATGAGGAAGCGGGTGATTTCCATTTACCACCAGAGGACCAGAACTACCACCGCCGGTAGGAGGAGTTAAATTTGCGTTTGCTACTAATAAAGGGTGTGTTGGAGTTGGGGGTGTAAGAAGTTGTGGTAATGGCGGAATTTGTATCTGAATGCCAGGAGGAACAGTTACCGGACCAAGGGATGACGACGATGGTCCAACCGGAAGGAAAGACGACGGTGGGTTGTTATTAGATAAACTCCCTCCACCACTTCCACTACCGCGGGACAATTCCGGTGTTAATACTCTAGGGAGCATCGAAGATGCTCCACCATTTGGCGGGGATGTCCCATGAATTTTGTACGGGTTTCCTCCGGTGACTGCAGAAGCTGCGGCAGACAATGCTTCTTGGCGACGAAGACATTCCCAATTGTATGCCATGTACGCTGCAGCGGGATCAAACCAAGGCTGATGCATGAGGGGGCCGAACACTCCTCCGTGCCCTGGAAAGCAGAACACTGTTGAGTTCAAACAAGAAAACTTCACATAAGAAAAAATAATCACATTTCCTTTACATCTTCATAATTCAACGCATTTATATCTTATTGCAAAATGGGAGTAGGTAGGTATAATGTGTTTACACAACAGAAGGGAAGAATTCACAGAATAATCAATTCAGAGAGAGGAGCTCGTGGGATGTAAAAATGTGTGCCTTAAAAATATATCTCTAGGTGTGTGGCCAACAAACGGACCGGGAACTCGTAAAGATTCGCCCATATGTTTACACTAATGTGTTTTGAGTGAAGGAAACCTTTTATTTCTGTTTCATCATAATATCATCAACATCTCGTCCTCGGGTCGCTTTCTATCTATTTGATATATGCAATGTACAGATACATGTAACTATTTATGATGTGTGTGTGTGTTTTCCAAAGAATTTCTTTCGCCATTTGGTAAGAATTGGATTTACACCGCGCGGCATGTGTTAACGAACCGAACTCTAATCATTTCCACCATTATAAAATCACAAAACAGTTGAACAAGACTTTTTCCAAAGATATAGCACAGCAGTCTTGTAATGTGTGGTGTGCAATGAAAGAGAATACACAGAGGAGTACTAAATTCGTATAAGGACAGTGTTCCTATTTAAAAATGTCTTTATGAGACTTTATCGCTTGTTGTTTTACAGTTTGGTTTATTTCGCTAGAATTTTACAATGTTAGTACTACATTGTAAAAAATGAAAAGACAGCCTGACTCACTGTTTCTTTCTGACTGTCTCAATGACGAGAGAGCAAAGCATCTCGCACAGTCAATAAGAAATAATGATTGGTGAAATGAATGGTATCAAAGGCGGTGATTTTAGGACGGCCGAAATGCTCCATAAAATAAACGCGGGGGAAGGAACATTTACACACGGAGAAACCTTTGCGGAATTTCTTTACCTTTCGTTGTTACTGCCCTAAAAATCCGACGGCTGCTCCTGCTCCTACCGTATTTAATACCATAGACACATATAAAACAGTTCTAGGTTGCTTCTGTGTATACCTAAACGTCTGTAAAATTACAAGAAGAGATTTGAGACGACTATTAGTAAACTAAACTCCTAGAGTAGGTAAGAGTAATACTAGCAAGCCAGCAACAGCTGTTCCTCACATAAAAATCCGAAATGTTCACCATCCACGTACACACACACGTTGAAAACGATTCTCGATCTACTCGTCTGTTTATTTTTAAAGAGTCAAATCAACTATGAGAAAATCTCTTGGGCTCCATACGGTATATAAAAAGTGACTTATGCATGAATGGTACAGGCCTCCATGGTATATTCTAAGAATTTTTAACTCTGCCGACATTTTTATAGTCTGCAACCGAATTGGGACGCTTTTTCGGTTTTTGGTTTGGTTCATCTCGACCTACAAGACCTAATAAAACAACTAACGACTATCTTTGCCATGTAAACACACACAGTCATAAAATTAACTTCCAAATTCCACGGGCTGGCTTTTAGCAGTTGCTTCGATATGTTCTCTATTGGATTACTTAATACGTTCTGTACAAATATAATGGAAGATTCCCAATGAAATATTAAATTTCTCCATGCACGGATGTTACTCTACTGTGTATGCTGCCATTCTCCCGGATTCTCGTTCTTTTGCCAAAAACAAGAGAGATTCCGTCCAGTTAGACTGGAATACACATAGGTGCCTATATATATCTGTGTATGTACATAATGTAGAGATTGTATTAGTACTGAGTGGAATGGATTGACAATGAGATACGGAGACGACAGTGGAGAGAATAGGAGGAGGGAGTCTTGGACAAGAAATAGAACTAGGAGGAAATAAAATAAAGTCTTCTCGGAAGGGCGAAATAAAAGATATGGTCTTGTGTATTTATTTGTACTGCCATCACTTGCCTAGTGGACAGTGGTCCTTCCTCTTCCCATCTTCAGATGAAAATAAACTACACTCAGCAGAACAGACGAGGAAATGTCGATGGGACGACTACTTTTCCATTTCATGGAACATACAAATATAAAACATTCTCAGTCAGTCTAAACATTTTCTATATTTTTTCTCACTGTGTTTTCTATATACACGCTTACTTATTTGTCTACAACAGGATAAATACACACAGAGAAAGATGTTCTTTCAGTTAGTGTCAACTCAAGAACAGTTTTTTCTTCTTGTATACAAAAGATAATGTGGAGCACACTCTATAATATAGGTCCACCCTTTCCCTATATTACATATACTATATACTATAGTAGACATATTAATACAAAATAATACATGGAATAGCGGAAAATACCATTACAAGTAATATATAGCACGGTAGTAGGTAGCTAAGAAACTGTATAGGTGTACATACACATGGACATGCAGAGCAAATCCATAGATCTCATAGGGCAAGTTCAATTTGACGCCAGGATTTTTTACGGTTGGCCACATCAGTGACCAGAGAAAACACCACACCCCGACATAACTTTTCACGACCGGAAATGGACAAAATCTCGCCATTTCTGAGCAATGTACCTATTACGACATACCTACCCACTCCATTTACTAGTTACTATTACTTATACTACATACCTACCTCTCTCATTCACTCACCCACACTCCCCACTGCTCAAACCCTCATAGGCTTCTTTATATTACATATACGCTTTAATTCTGTTCTTACTCTTCTGTGTGTGGTTTGCTTACGTTTACTTTACATTAGCAATACCATCAGACAGGTCACGCTGGACAAAGCCAAAGCAACCAACACTACTACCACTACTACCAAAAGTTAAACGAAACTTTTCAGTTTTCTCCATACCGTGTCCTGTCCTCCATGTCCGACTCGAATAACTTGGCAGGATCGTTGAAAGCTTCTCTGTACTATTTGTACTTGTGTGTGGTTATCACATGAAATGATAAAACTATCCACTCCTTTTACTTTTACACGTACAAATGGTATAAATTTCTATATACAGAGTAGTTTCATTATAAAGCATCTCTCTCTCTCTCTCTCTCTGAAGTCAACATAAAAAAGTTTTCCGTCTCTCCCTCCGCGTGCATATGGCTAGTTCTTTTTAAGTAAAAATCGCAATAACCCTTACTGAGCACAACATTACCATTGAACATTACCAGAGGACAACAACACATCCCATTTACCAATTGTAAATTCTAATAGTTATGTCTCTAAGCAAATTTCGCTGCAAATCGAGAAAAAAGAAAAATACAACATGCATAGGCTTATTTACATACATGGCCTTATATATATAGTTCATAGTGTATAGGTATATGATATTATGTACATATAGGAAAAGTCGTAGTGTCCCATCCCATCATGAACATCAACGCATCGTCATCGTATTATCATGATGATCATGAAGAAGACCATGATGCATGCAGTATGTGAGTGTGTGCAAGCGTCCCTATACAGAAAACGGTGCAAACTGCGAGAGGAACTTACATTAGAGTGAACTAAAAGAACCAAAGTAGCCAACCCATTACATCTTTATTATCTTTATGTTTTCCTCTATGGCCTCGTGCTGTTCTAGTACTAACAACTATTAGTACTTTCGTGCATTACACTTTTACACTACACACATTTACATCCAAAGCATTTTACTTTTCTACTAGTACTATTGCAGTTTTTACACTCATAATATTTCACTACACTTATTGTAGTATACGTACTATTTATATAGATACAGCTACTCTTTTAGCCCTCACGCTAAAATCCTACCAACCATTTACTGTTTTGGAATTACTTACGACTTCACTATTACTAAAAGAATTTTTCTTGTAGTGTAAAATGTCAGTATGTACCTTCTCTTACGTAAGAGTAGTAATATACACGGGTATATAGCTACTAGTAGTATTTTCATAGGATACTACTGAAGATAATAATAATAATAATATGGGCTTAGGTGTATACGAATGTAGTTCGTTTATGTATATTTCTGACAATGAGAGTGGAAGTTGGTAGTAAATAGGCGAGAGGAGTAGTGAAAGGCTAGTTTGTACGTAATGTAATGTAATAAAGTAATTTGATGTGCTCATATGTGAATGGATGGACGAACTAACTGTCCGAGTCATGCAAAGTCATGCAATAATACTCTCCTCTCGCTCCTTTGTGGCCATTTCTAGTGGCTCTGGTGTAAAAAGTATAAAAATTAAAATTGCTGTCGGGGTCAACTTGGAAAAGTTGCTGGCTGACACGCAAACCATTTCCAAAACGTCGAAAACACACTGGAAGACTATACCTAGTAATACATACATAGAGGAAATGATTTTTATGCTCTGTCTTCAATACTAACACTAACAGTAATGACTTACGATGCAATAGCTAAAGAACGTCTATATAGGCATGCTGATAAAATACCTACCCCATATATTTAGCACTTTGGAAATTCGATAGTTGCTTCATTCGCACTAAAATTACCCACATACAAAAAATACCGTCTAAACCGTTGTAAACCGAATGTTATGTCCATTTTGGTATATACACCTAAAGATATTCTAATATAAAATTTACAACTGTGATTAACCAATTTACAAATGGAATCTTGAATGTGCCTGTATTTTATTAAGCACGTTAAATTTTTCACACAAGTAATAATAACACAACTATAAAACTGTAAGTAAATGTGTGGAAATGCCTGCATAGGGATGCTCTGGTTTATAATTCCACGTGGTAAATCATTTAGTAGTAGTGGGAGAACGTATGACAAAAATTATGAAGTGGCCAACAGGCAAATACTTTGAGGAATATTTCCGAATAATAGACTTGGAAATAAATAGGACTGATAACAGTGAAAAGTGGAAGAATGAGATTGCATAGACCAAAAGGTGGTTTGTAGTATTTATTGTACGTGATTGAGTTTGACTTGAAGAGTTTGCTCTCATGTATGAAGTTAGTGAAGTAGTGCAAGTGTAATGTATAAAGGAAGAAGCACTGTGAGTATAAAATGGTATAATGGTAACGTAGAAGCTTCGTTTCAACTTTTACAGCCGCCTTTGATTGACACGAGCAGTAAAGTCCAGAAGTGCTTGAGAAACGACATGCAATTGTGTTTTACGGTGCTATAAAACCAATTCAAAGGATGGGGAAGGTGGAAATTCAACAACTCAATGCCCATGTGATGAATTCGCTTACAACTCAACGCAATCCACAGAACGGACATTCTATATGAATTTATACACAGTCAGAGTAGCCTAAATACCTCCTATAGGAGTCATGTACGTAAATCATACGTCATATTATTCTTACTGCTACCAAATTGTAATAATAATGTATATAATATTGATATACCTACATAGATATAAATTTACTGTGTATGTGTGTAATAGAGTAGAGTCCATGTTCGTATAGTGTGCATTAGGATATAGGGAATTGGAAATGTTTGAGAGTCCGAAATGCCTTTGACCTCTTAACTGACCATGAATAAAGAGCGTATAAAAATTAGAAATGGATGTACAATGACGAATGACAGGAGCTCCTTGTAAATTCTCAATTTACTTGACGCTTGATGTTTATGGAGGATTTACCTAAAGACTATAAACTCAACTGGAGGTAAGTACCATACTTCTCTCTCTCTAAATCTCTCTGTTTGTATTATAGGAGTACTTACAGGTAGCTATACATAATATAATATAATCATAGTGTAGTATCTCTCGAAGAGGTAAGTATACCACACTAGTTTACCATTTACCTGATTTACGTGTAATAAAAGTTTTCAATTGCACCTCAGCGTTGTATCTGAGGAAGTATAGGGCTATATTTCTATAAGAGAGCACTTTGTGTAAATACAGATATACTTATTACTAAGGCTCTTTGTCATGTACACTCAACCTCAACGTAAACCCAAAACCCTTGCAAACTCAAATGCAATAAAACCTAAACGCTAAACCTCAAGTCTTTCTCGCACCGGCATTGTTTCCTTTTTCTCCTTTCACTATTACTTCTTCCACACACAATTCCATATTCCTATATTGTATATACAGACTGCACCTACTACTTGTTAAAGTAGTACACATATGTACACACACAAATACAAATACAAACAATACACAAACCAAATCTAAACCAAGAGAGCCACTAATACTCATGGTAAACTTATTGACAGTTTCCTATCTGTTATAAGTTAAGTGTTACCTATATACAAGAGTAAATTATGTTGGAGCAAAGCTAAATGGTACAGATTGTAAATATTTTGAAATGAATCCTTGTATTTATACAAACGCTGCATGTGTCACAGTATTAGTAAAGTAACGTGTTATTTATATGTGTTTAGTTTGAATGTAAATATAGATTTATGTATGAATTGTCGTTAATAAGGATTTGTGAGGAAATGTTGACAGTTTAGTTGACATGTAGCAGAAGCTACGGAAAATAAGTCTTTCTTTGTTCCGATGAAATCGAAAACACAAAGACAGTTTACAAGAATATTAAAATGTATTTGTAAATAATACTGATAAGTCCGTGTGTGTCAACGTCCATCTTTAACAAATTGCCTACTTGGGTCTTTTCTTTATCGGAACTTTAGATAATTTGCCTTTGTGGGGAAAATAATGCTTCTTATTAAAGCCTGAACAGGAGAACGGACTCTAAAAGGATTAGTCACGCCAAAACTAACAATTACAAAGAAAATTCATGTACACAGAGCAAAAAGAAAACCAAAGACAATTAACTCATAGAGAATACGAGCCTGTATAGAGCATTAGGGTTCTTAGTATCAAATTCTTAGTGGGCTGGCAACTTTTTTGGGCATCAAATGCCGACAAGTGTACAACCAAAGACTATCCGGTTGTTTTTCAACAAACCAAAGGAAATGATGTGCGTGTGCTGGCGTTGCAAATTGGAAATTCCAATTGAAATCGTGAAATGAGGTAAATTAAATGCTAAAATGCTCCATGTACCAGAAATTCTGTACCTAGACAATTCGTCTGGATTTTAAATAACAATTTTAAATACATATGTGTTTTATAATATAAGGTTAAATTTTAGACTAGGGATTTGTTGTTTACTTGGGCCTGGTTTAATTTTATTGTTATTAGAAAAACAATTATTTATACTGTATTCTGCAGATTTGACATAGGCATTGTGTACACGTATGTTCAGTTAATACTTTGAAATGTTTTAGAATAGGAATGAGTAGGGTGACGGAATGTGTAATGAAGACTAATGAATAATGTGTGTGATGTGTGAGGAAAAAGCAAATGTAAAGTAAAAAATAAATTTTAATGTTAACGTACTTGTTTTGGTTCGTGGCTCTCTGGGTCCGTCCACTGTGACTTTGATGGCTTTCGTGTATGTGGCTATTATCACGGGACTCGTGTTGATTATTATCGTCAGGGAAAAACTCTTGCCTGTAACAAGTCACAATTTCCACATTTAAATATGTTATTTCCTAGCACACATTACACCCAAACTAAATAATGTGTTTATACTTTACTAGTCCAATTTGTATTCTTTAAATGTAAATGATTCATCAGCAATGGAAAAATCCACAAAAACTCTATTTCCTAGTAACATTGAGATTATACACGAATTTTACGTGTATATGTTTTGAAAGGGTTGAATGAAATAATTACTGTATTATACTTATAAGGTTATAAGAGTAAATGTAATACCTCGACCCGATCTTCCGACAAATCGTAAATCGTTGAACTTGGCTATGTGATTTTTCATAACGGCAGTGCAATTTCTAAGCTCTCCACAGTAATTCTCGTCGTTGCCCGCTTTCACGGTGACTATCGTCCCGTCTTCAATTTCGTCTAGAGCAACCACCTGAGAAAAACAAGGAAATCATTCTTTATTCTATTTTCTTATTAGTATAAGTAATAAGCATAGGTAATCAAGAAATTGTATCCAAATCATTTAAGTACTGTCTGCATCTAAAAATTATTTGCTTTACAAGCATCTTAGTTAGTTAAATGCATAATAATTAAGTATACGTACCTACAGCAATATTAAAATTATATTCATTTTACTCGTGCTCTATGAAAATTTTTGGTATGTATGAATCTGCTATGTAGATTGGTATTAATATATTGATTCAATTATATATATTATATTGTTGCGCGATAAAACTTTAACAATTAAAAACGATTATCAAAAATTGAATAATAAATGGAACTATGAAATTAGGTGTCCAAAAAATTAGAAAATAAGTGTCTCCCCAAACAAATTTTTTGTATTTCTATGTGACGGACATGCATAAAACGGATAAATTACATTCTAACTTAAGATGCCCTCGTTGTGAAATCGAAAAGAAAATGCTTAACAAATATATAGTATCTACTTAAGATCTAGATAGTAAAGATTGTAACTTTGTTACTAGATTCGCAAAACTGTCTTGATTTGCTGCTAAAGCAGCTATAAGTTCAATGCCTAATCGTTTCAACACCATAACATTATCTCCTTCAGAATTGAGAGTTATCTAAATCAATAATACGATTCTGCATCCAATTGTGCATACAAAAAATATTTCTATAAAGCAATTTATTCAATGAGTCGATTCTGCACTAGTAAATTGCATTCTATTGCACTTGCTAGACATATACATGTATTTTGTGTTTTTAGGATTATATTTTAAGAAAATGTCCGTAATAAGCAGCATAGCTCGGTGTTTTACACAAACCCGTAAAACTTTATTCGTTTAATTCCTAAAGGGTAAAAGTTTCCATTGTTGTTGTTGTATTAGCATGCATGGATGTAGTTTTGTGCAAGGATAATACAGGCCATAGTATATAGCTCTAGAAATAGTCTTAAGACTATGTGGATGTGTGTTAGTGTTGACGTGTGCGCTACGGTGCACTAGGAACACTTTCTTCCCCTACGAGAGCTATTAACAAACCTGTAAGTGTAAGGTAATGCTATGTAACGTTTTGTATGCAGGAGCACAGAGTGGTGGAATTGCTAAAGAGTTTCTCTACACGGAAAAGGATAGAATGAAATATAAAGGTAATCAGTGGAATCATTTGGGTGATATAACCGGATCCTGGTACAGGAATTATTGGTCCCTGTGCGACCTCTTATGGCTCTCCAAATTGATTCAAATTACCCACATGAACTTTCATTCATTTTCCTTCTAGCTTTAAAATCAACCGGAATCTCTTTCAGAGAAAAACAATTACAAGCTTTCCTTAACAGTTTTTAAATTTTTTACAGCCAATTTGGAAAGTTTTGTGCAATTTTTGTACACAAATCAATGCTACACAACCGATGATTTAATGTTGAGAAAAATACATTTTTCTGTACGTACAATTTGGCAGGTGACTCGGGAACAAGCACTTTTTTTTGCTATACATTAAAATTAGAAAATATGTAAGTAATTTTGGATGATTTACCTTAAAGGCCACAGGAAGAGATTTGTTGGATCTCCAATGCGTAGGCAAAGCACTACAAAGTAAATTAGGACTTCCGGTTCGTATAAGATCTCCTCCACTGTTTTGAAAGTCTGAGTAGTCCGGTCCGAAGTAACCATGCGGAGATCCATTTTCCATGAGTTCCGTGCCCATGTTGTGATTATTGTTGGACAGAATGATATTATTATTGTTATTGAGTTGTTGGAGATGATGTTGATGATGAAGATGTTGCAGGTGATTATGATTCAGAGCTCCGGAGGCAGATCCGTAGTGACTCGGAGGCAAATGCATTTAAAATCTTTTATATTTCAAATCAACACACTTGAGATGAATCCAGAAATATTCAACGAACAAACTTCTTCCAGATGAATTCTAAGCAAAATACCTACAAGTAACTTATTTTTTCCTGAGGAATACCTCGATCACTTATTTCTCATGTACTGGTGTGAATTTATAGATGCAGCAAGGAAAAGAACACTGTGTGCATTCTCTAATCTCTTCACATGCATTTAGACTTGCGATTCCGAATTGTAAACAATTCCCCGCATTACATTGCACTTTACAGAGAATCCAAAAGTAAGTAAAACACTGATCGCTCTCTCTCCGAATAGGCACAAAGTGAAAATTCCTTGAAAAAATTCAATCACAGAAGAAGAACTGTAGGAAACCTCGAAAAAGAATAAAAACAAGATTTTCCTTGTAGAAATGAATCTCCGTGTATTTCTCGTGTATAAAATCTCTCCCTCCGCGTCTTCTCGTGTGTTGACACAAAAGTATGTGAAACGGCTCCGTATTTATTTCCCTTTCTGTCTCTCTCTCAACAACAACAAGAGCAATTCTGCACCACTGTGAGACAGAAAAAACTTTTGTTTTATTCAGATGAATTTTTTCACCGTCTCGCTCTCGTCATATGCAACACACAAGTCTATTAGTACTCTCACAGACAAGGAATAATATTATATCTTAAATATATATTATTACTCTACTACTACCACTATGTATGTATCTCTGTAACTTTTGTCTAGCTACGACATGAAGTCATAACGTTTTGTTCTTTTACTGACTACTACCCGGGTAAAATTCTCTTTAGCGCAACTCAATGGGTAGTGAGAGAAGTGAATGAGAGGAAAATAAAAGCAGTCCTCCTTCGACTCTCGCTTGTCACCGACTAAAGGGGAGAAAAAAAATTCTGGCCGTACAGTTTTTATTTTGGGTTCAGAGTCACAGAGAGTTCTTCCTTTCCTTCGTTCAGACTCAGCAGTTCTCTCTCTTGGTGAGCTTGAGGCAGACCGACCCAACCAGGAGAGACACACACCACACCAACACACATAACCAAACCTAAACCCAACAAGCCAGTTTCTGTTACTACAACTACCACGAGAGACTGACTATTTCGTATACAGAACCTACTCCTGTGTGCCTTTCTGAGTGAGACCCTCTCTGATGGTTCTGATGATGATGCATTCAGCTTCCCTCTCCTGATTCTTCTTCTTTCCCATCTTCATCCACACACAAACACTTTTTCCTTACTCTATAACTCTTATCTTCATTTCATACTCTTTCTATACGTTTCCACACTCTTCCTGTTGCTATTCCCCATATTTTCATACAATACACATTTGTAAATCCATACAGAATTCTACGTGGTAAGTAATACAGCCCAACTTGCTCGTCTCTTTGCCTACTTTGGATTTTACGACCCTTCTTCTAGTTCTACATGTACATGTACCATTATAGTACTCAAGTATGTACATGTAATAATTCTATGTACGTGAGTATTATTTTCTAGTATGATACAGTAAATAGTACATGGAGGAAAAGCAGCAGCAGTGTTAAGTAAATATTAGTAAGTGTAAGTGTTAGAATTATAAGTTGATCTCATATTTAAGTGTACAGTGTGCATTTATTATTGTCAGGAGTAGTATAAGCGAGTGCGTTGAAGTTTTATAGTTATAATAATATGAGAGTGACGAGTGATTATGAGTATGAGTATATATGACCCTCTCCTTTCTGTCTCTCATTTGCTTTCGTCAGCTTTTGGGTTTAGAGCTTATATTTTATAAGGGATTGCCAGAGTAAGGTTTGCCACGGTCGCCTTATGGTCTTCCAACTTCCCAAAGACTTTTTTATGCCAAAGTACTTACAGCTTACTTCTTAAGTAACATGTCTTGTCTTCTCTACCCATTCATAATAATTTTCTCTATCGTCTTGTACGTTTTTTACTGGTTGAAGTGTAAACAGAGTTAATTACTCTC
Organism: Pogonognathellus flavescens; assembly: GCA_019776165.1. Lineage (NCBI taxonomy): Eukaryota > Metazoa > Arthropoda > Collembola > Entomobryomorpha > Tomoceridae > Pogonognathellus > Pogonognathellus flavescens. Next base: position 15,368 of record JABASD010000225.1, read on the forward strand.
ATACAAGAGTAAAGAAGACAAGTAGGAGAGGTATTATATCATAATTATCTGTAAAGTGCAATCCTCTACTCTACATACCAACAATATACAAATACATTAAACATTATTACGCAATATGTATCGAAATGAAACCAAAATTGTACATTCAGATAGTACACGTGTGGGCATAGTCTGGACGAGATTTTGATGAAAAATGTTTCATGCAATTTTAATTTCATCTGCATTTCGGCGGTAGAATTTATTATTATTAATCGGGAATATTTATTTTCAACACAACTCTTCATCAGGTCATACTTCAACATCTCCATACAATCAGGGTAGTCCGAAAAATTGTACACTCAATTATAAAAAAAATTATCTATATGTATGTACTTCATTTGAATGTAGCATGACGAATTGACATAGAACAGTTTAAAAATCTGTACTAATATACACACACAATACGTAATGAAATGAAACGTCACATACATATAAAAGCGACAAACACTTCTACACGTACATAGTGTGTTAATATATAATGACATGAATTAAAACGAAGGAATAAAGTAAGCAATTGAAGGTAGTTGTGATGATACTGAAAGATTTTGTTGTTTGAGCATGAGGAGTTTGTACTGTGTAACATATCCATAAAAGATGTGAGTATAGAGAGAAAGAGAAGAGACAAGCCGAGGACTCACCACACAGGCCACAGCCACAGAGTTGCACTACCACAGGAGCAGCAGTAGGCAAAGCATTCACAGTGCTTGCCACGACTACTGCGACTCATCAACCAAAACTTACCTACCAAACCAACCAAACTGAAACCACCCTGTCTGCTGTCTTTTATATTATATATAGCATTACACTTTACTTATACATAGTAATACACGTATAATTCTACTATCTGTATATATAGATTTCTTTTTGCCCCTCTCTTGTGGGTATTATTACTCACACACTGCATGTGTATTTCTATAGAAGTATTTGCTTATGAATGTGGATGCCCGTATTTCCTTTTCGGGTTTCATTCTCCCTACCACACTTCTGTGCTCTACAACCACCACCACACACCGTTTGTAAGTATTCCCACATACAGATTAGTGTGCGAGAATTGTGTGTGTGTGTGTATAGCGAGGAGAATGTGCCGTATGCCGTCTGTGTGTTACATATTGGCTAGTATACTATGTGTACACATAATGGCTTCGTCGGTTCAACTAATGTTCGAAAGACACATTGTGTCTCTCTCTCTGTGTGTGAACTTGTTATAGGCATTATGTAACTATTAAAGGAAATGCATTTTCATTGCATCGAGTCATTCGAGAGCACTCACTCTCTTTTACCACTACACTACACACACAACTGCTACTCCACTGCGTGAGCCTTTATTCCATTCATGTTCTTCAAATGCTTAGGCACACCAAGGAAGAGAGGGGATGGAAATATATGGAAATAGTATACTGTAATGTAAGTCCTACTATGTCAATGTTCTCCTAAAAGGAGAATGTTATACATACTATAGTCCAATTTTTACATTTGAGTATAGTTTTTAAACGAAGATTGTGTATGTGTGTTAGTACGTGCGTAAACACATGTGTAAGTGTGAGACAACAATTCTTTGTTCAAACACTGGGACAAATAGTACTGCGTAAATAATCATGCTATCGTTATTCAGATATTCTAAAGGAATACGCACATATCTATAATCGAAAATATTTGAACTTGTTATTAAACAGATAATTTTTGGTATGTAGAATTTAATTTCGTTAATGTAAGTATATGCTTAATGTTTATGAGTTCTAGCAAATACTGCATGCACATACCGTACATTTTCCTGAGAAATGAGTGAAATTATTTCGATCGAAATGTTTACAAATCTTGTTGCAGTATTAAATTTACTCCATTTACAGATAATTTAGGTAGTTGATTTACACACAAGATTTATTCATTGAATTAGATTTTATAGTTGTATTGTCATTGTCAGTATTAATAGATTGAAGAACATTTCTTTTAGAATTGTTCGTTCGTAGTCATTTATTTATTTTTGCTAAAATCGTAGATATTCTGTTATACTGTCTCAGTCAGATGGAAAGATTAAAGATGTAGATAAAAATAAAAATAAGGTATTTATCGAATATCTTAAATGAGTAAATTAATAGTAACTGAACTACTTTAAGTCAATAATGATAGCGTAATTTCTTTGTTGAATAGTCGTCACCCCTGCGACATGGGAATGTGCATTGTTTAAACTGCAAGTAGTGTGCATGTGTGAAATATCTAACTTATAAGAGAAACTCTTCTAATACTTAACGTATATAAAATATATGTATCTATATCTAACTGCATAATACTATCTATGGAAAATTGGAAAATCTGCCGTAATATTACATAGTGTGTGTGTACCAAATGCCCAGTCTGGTATACTATGACACTTACACAACTGCAGAAAAGCCACGGATTGCATTTGTTGTAGTATTTATATTTTTGGATGGATTATGTGTATGTATATGTCTATGTGTGTAAATGTATAGCATTATATGTAGGTACATGTACGGATGCATTTGACACGACATTAGATCACACATGTGTCTCTTAGTTTTAGTAGGAGTAGAACAAGCTCTATATTCTTCTCTCTCTCTCTCTCTCTGAGTACTTTTCCCCTTTAAGGAGAAATATATCTATATAAGCCCAGTGATTGTAGCACTGCATTGTGAGGAGTGTGCATTTATATTTGTGAAGAGTATGGAAATACATGTCATTATGAGAGGATAGTCGCCGATAAAACTATCATTTCTATGCTACAGGGAAATCTATATGTGAAAAGGGAAAAAGTTCTTAGCAGGGATGGATTTGGGTATTGGTTATGTGTTGTGTGTGCGGAGATACATTATATAAGGAAAGCTTAGGTGACTATTCGGTCGGAATGGTTTCCCTCGGGATTTCGGATTCCCAATCCCACCCTTTTGAGGGTTGCGGTGTGACACACACACATAGAAAGAGATAGAGAACTACTGTTCTACACTGGTGGGGAAGGGAAACCCAAAAACCCCAAAAAAGATCTGCCATCTCAATGTTCAATGTCATCTCATTTGGTTTACTCGTCAGTGCAGCGGGATGCGATGGACGCACCGACCTTTGGCTCTTCACCCTAATAAAACTTTTCCTTACACCAATTCCCCAGCTCCCATTCCATTACTTTAAACAACTATAAGACTTCTTCTTATTTCAACAAACAACCCAACCGGAAAATCTTCCATGCAACTTGTCACCCGTAATAATTTTAAAGTGCATGTATGTGTGACTCAAATAAAACCAAATAAAAATCTTCAATGCCAACAACTTTTTGGAAATAATTTTTTAAGGGGCTGTGATTTATTTAAAGCATAAAATATTTTTGACTATTACATAAACAGTAGCTACAGGATCTTTAATGAAGATTGTGTACTAATAAAAAGGAACAAAGGTGTTTAGGGTTACAGAGTTTAATTCATTCTACGTAAACTTCTTACGTGCATAATATTACTGTCAAATATATCAGTAATCTACCTACTAATAAATGTAATATTAAGAAATAGTCAAGTGTAAAGAAACTAATAAACCAACTTTTATTCATTTACCTGTTTTACTTAAGGTAGAGAAAGTAATATTTAAATAATAGCATATTCTACCAACGTAACTGAAATTGAACTGCATTGCACAAATTTTAACACATAAAGAAAGGACTGTTAAAATTAAAGTGAATATAGGTGTATCGTTGTATTGCAAGGAGGAATACAATGTGATTGTATATGTGTGTCTAAAGGAAGAACTAATATTATTCATTCCCTCTCGTGTGTTTGATAAGTTGGCTTGGCAAGAATTTTTGTCTTGTCCTGTCGTTGTTGTTGGCTTTTGCATGGTTTGGTTCTAGCGACCACTTTCCATACAAATCTTCCTTTTGCCTTCCCCATTCACACATATACAAACACACAAAACATTTACCCACTACTATTATTCACATTTCTCCATACGCGACAATAATAATATTACTACTTCAGGAGTAAGTGTAGTATCATCGCACATAAAATAACATGATATATATTTTAACCAAAGCAAAATGCAATGGAAACACACACACAATAGATAGTGCACTCTAAATACATTCATATATACACACAAATACAAAAAACAGTAGTAAAACAGAATATTACGTATACACACACGGATATATTTAATATTATGTATTTCCATCTCATCCTCGCTTGGATTTTCGCCTGGTCTCGTTTTGTGAATCCAATTCTTGTAATAAATATACAAGAACTACATAAAGGCACATTGTATGTGTAATATTGCCTATAGAACACACATGATATGGAAGTAGCATATAAATACACACAGAGGAAGGGAAAAAGGAAGCAAACCTCACCAACCAAAAGCTCTGGAGCTAAATAACTCTATAAGTTGCTTCCCCCTCTCTCTCTCGTCGTCATCGCGTCTTTCTTTCTCTGTGTATGATTCACAATCACATTCGACTAGTAGCCTCCTAAGTATATTTACAAACCGAATTCTCATTCATATCGTACAAATAACATAAGCCATACTCTCATTTTCCCTATAGAACAGTAGTGGCGATGAAAAATGGGGAAAATATCTCTGTCTCTTTTGCGAATAGAACTAGAACTACTTTCAAGAGGGTTGATATGATTCTCTGCAGATGAATTACCTACCACTCTTATGTAAACGTTCCTAACACAGAAACGTAAAAGGAAAACAGGCAACTCATGAATGTTTTTTATAACACAGAGTTACTACTACTGTACTACATAATATTATACCCTGTCCTTATATTTTCATACATATACTGTGTGTGTATTGCAACTGTATTAGTATAATATTGGATAACCACTACGGTTGATCCGGTTGAGTCCTCCGATCCCAAAAAGAATATCATTATTGGGTATATAAAACATTGGATCAACTCAACTCAAGTGAAAAACACAAAAAGAGAGTTTTGGCTTTTGCTCAACTTAAATTGCATATACATACAAGACTCCAACTTATAAGAGCCTGACGTAAACATTGTAATGTAATTCTTACATATAAAAATTGTTTACACTCACCCAGAAAGAAAATACACAAAAATTATAAAATAAATGCGATGCGTAAGAAAACAACCAGCATTTCCTCAGAATATATACGAACAAGCACACTGAAAATAAAAATGCACATGGTACAGTAAACAAGTATAGCAGTGTGTACACACATAATAAAAGCGTACAAGGAGATGCATAATAATAATCTACAACAAGACAAGGCTATAATATAGTTTCATTTTTCCATGCACAATTCACCCATTGTGTGTCATCTCATTTGGAACTGCAATGCTGCAAGTGCAAGGAAAAGCAATGATGCGATCTGATTACATCTCTCCCGATTTTTTCTGTGTAAAGTGCACTAGTGTCATTCAACTGAAGTGCGTATGTGTACATTGCACACATAAAAGAATTTTTCTATTTATACCTATACAAGATAAAAGTAAGCAACCATAGTAAATATATGTCTTTTATAACTTTAGTTGCTTATTTAAATACATTTTTGTATATCTTTGTATATGTAATACAGTTGTATGTGAAGAAAGACACAGTCGGACTGAATAAACCGAAATTATTTTATGCGGGCATCAGCAGAAGTGTCTTGCATCATTGGAGATGCTTGTATATATCCTGGAGAGGGTGAATGCAAAAGGAAGCCAGAGAAGGAGCCTATTTTCCTACACGGAAAGACTGATGGGATGTGATGAGCTTCCACAGAGGAATTGTCTCATGGGGTTGGAATTTTCAACTATTGGGAATAGCAAAATGTGTATTATGTTTGTACAGAGCATATAGAAGAGATGAAGGAGAGAGGAAACTTTTCTCGCTCTCTCTCGTCAAGAAGATTGTGAATTAAAATTTTGCTTTTGAGGTTGCCCTCCGTCGTGCTAAGCTTTTACTGCTGTGACAGTGACATTGAATTTGTTGGGGTTGCTTTGCCTTGCTTTGCTTTGCATCAGTTTTAGTAGTGTTCGGTTGTGTTGTTGGGGTGAAATCATCCATTCATCATTCCCAAGCTTAATCATCCAATCTCACACATTGTGTGATGATGAGATGAGAGCGTGCTACTAACTGCAGTAATACCAATCTTCTCCTATTCCACTTCCATTTACAAAACCTACTTAATAGTCTCACACAGAAATGGTTACACTCAAATGTTATTTATAAGCACTGCCAAAAGTGTCAGTGCCAATAATTCCAAGTTAAATGGGGTTAATCCTTATTCAATATGACACACAGCACTCAAACCTTGTTTATATAACACACATTCATCCAGCTATAACCTTTTTCTTGTAAATTGAATCTGTATGTGTGCGTAATTATTGATGAAAGTTTCAATGATAAAATTTTAAACAAAAACTCAATCTTCTTGAAATTAGATATAGAAATGACATGGGAATGATTAAATACAGATACCATTGGGTTTGTATAGATGTAGATGTAAGTAGTAGAATGTTATAGGCTACTCAATCAAATCAAGTTGCATTCAATCGAAGTGAACGTACCTACTTACCTTGTCAAGTTAGTTTTTGCAGTAAAAAGTTTGTCAGAGCCATAAACTATAAACTATACACAAAATAAAATTACTAGGGCAAGATCGACAAGAAACAAGGCTATTAGATTACTTATTATTCTCCTATATGTAATATACATGTCCGTATATCAATTCTACATCATAAATAAATTCAAGTACCTATCTGCAAAGTTGGAGAGTTAATTAGTTCTACTTATAAAACTTACTTTTCCTGTGTAACGCAGTAGCAGCTCTAGAATTTAAGGACGAGCCGAGCATGTCATATGATGAGTACCTTTTCTGTACAAGGAGACTTTTAGTACTGCAAAGGCTAACTGAGTGTCACATAACGTACACATACAAAGTGTAGTATAGCATAACCCCATAGAGTGACACTGCGAGAATGGAACAATTTTTATTGCTGTTCGTGGTGCCCGATCTTTTCGTGGTGGTAGTCGTCGTATAATATTCTCCTCCAAATACATTTATATGGATTGTTGAGCGTTGTATATATTTGTAACGGCAAGACATGTTGGAATGACATCCCCTTTTGAATTGAATAGCATAGCAGTCGATATCTTCTAGTACTTTGCTACTTAAACTACCACCGTATATATATATAGGTACCTATATATATACTTTTACACATTTTACATAAGTACGTACCTAAAGGAGCAAGATACGAATTTTTTCTGTGTATGTGTGTGTACTTGTCCCTACGTAGAATATAATATGTATGTATAATGTACGCGCACATAAAATATCTCTGTTCTGTATGAATTTAAGTGCTCTGTGTGTGTATCCATGAAATGTAAGTGTATTATGTACACAGAGCACTATTACTACACTACCAAGACCAGAAAGAGTTAAGAAAAAATTCACAGAACGAAAAGAGGAACATTTCTATACACGGAAAGAGAGACTTTTCTGTAGAGTTGAATAGATACAGAAGAAGATAGAGAAAAGTGTAGTAGTAGTAGTAGTATTATGTAAAAGCATTGCTTGCTCCGGTGATATGAGCGATAAAATAAAATAAAATCGGGCAACCATAGAAATGCAATGTGAATGTCTTGTCAGGAAAGAAAAGAAAAGAAGTCGTAAATGGTCTGCCACAATGGATTCCAATGTGGTGCAATTGATAGCCACCTCTATTGCCAGACTGTGAGAGCTCACTTATGTGATCTCTTTTGATTTTTATAGCCAATAGACAAGACAACTCTATTTCCCATACGACAATGTATACTTTCAGACTATTTTACTCTTTTCCAAAATGTATCCCTATAAAAACATCCAAGACTATGCAGAGCACAGTATTTTCAAGTGGGGATGCATATAGTACACACAGACCAATAATATGTTAAAGCCCGAGTGAAACTGAAATGATCTCATCGTCTCGTTTTCTACTATCTGTATGGTATATTTGTATGTGTGTATTTAGATGTGTGTATTATGTCTGAATAGTTTATTCGGATCTTTGTGTGGATTGGATATGTGTAGGTTTTTTACCTATTGATATTGCGGTGCTTGTTGTCGGTCGCATTTCGGCAATTCCGTTCAATTCAGAACATGCACATATAACTGCTATGAAGAAGGAAAAGAGTCAAACTCATTGTTGTTAGCAGCGGACAGAGGAAAAAAATCTTTATTGACAATGACAATGAGGAGTGGAAGTGGGAATGAAAGAAACGGGTAATGCTGCTGTGGCTGAACTACTAGGACTGCAAGAGTTGCTCACACAGGACTTTATTTACTACGGTGGTTAGAATAAAAGTAACGTGGAAACGAATGGGACGATATTGTGAGCAAAGAGAGAACACAGAGATGCATTTCGTGTGAATTGTTCCACGGATACCACAAAAAGTGAGGACAGCTAACAGACTTTTCATATATTGCACAACAATCATGTTTTAGAAAAGCCTTATGGACAATGAGAGGCTATGACATGCAAATGTCCCAGGTTTTCTTTGTACTGGAGGGAAATGAAAAGTAAACCATGAGGAGAGAATTACAGCAACATCAGGATCAGGATGAAGATTTTGAATCTAATACTACTTGAAGTTGATTCTTTGTCACTCATGAAATAATTTCTATGAGTTGTTAAATCTAGTGCATTTATTCATATATTCAAAATGATAAGGTTAAAACATATTTTTTCGACAGAGAAATATATGGTTAAAATTTGGATATAAAAATGAAATAAATGCCCGATAACCCTATTAGGCCTACCGGTTATCATTTTATGTACAATGCACTAGTGTCTGAAGTCTTAAGCAATTATAGAGTAGTGGAAACAAGAGTTTTACGGAGCTAGGCACAACAAATGAGTTAACCATGAGATATTAAAAATAATGTTTCCTGGATTACAATACGTGTTTACCAATATGATTATGTGTAGAAAGAAGAAAAGTTATAGTATAGCTGGTAGGTATAGAAAAGTTATAGTGTAGTTACATTTTAACACGATGAGTGCCTGGTTGAGATGGTACAAAACAAAGTGGCAAACGAAAAGCGTTGGTTCATGAGGTTTGCCACAGAGTTAGTTATATACCCGTTCACATCGCTCCAGTTCCCCTTCTGCATGAAAAATCCGTTTGGAAGCTTAGAATTTATGTGGAAACGTCTGTTTTTTGCTTTTTACACCTTCACAAGATTGATTCCATGTATTATTCAAGCTTTTACGTAATAACTCTTTTAAGGGTCTCAATTTACAACTTGAGCCCGAATCTAGCAACATTCGTGTCTCTATAATATAATCTCTATAATATTCTGTAGGTATTCAAATTGTGATGTGTTTTCGGGGAAGCATCGCATTACATTTATATTTACAGCACGCGATGCACCAGTACCATAATGTTTCATCACAGGTAACTTGTGGAGATATTTGGTATAATACAAGGAAATAATATGAATTGACATGACACAACCACCACAGAATCACAGGACGACGACGCGACGACACCATTATACCGTGTAAGTCGGCAACTCTTGACCAGCAGCCAGTAGGCAGAAGACCACCACCGAGGAACACGCACATTATCATTAAAATACATACACTGTTGTAGTTAATATAACAGACGTACGTTGTAATGAAGACATCAAAGTTGCGTGACGAATGCGGAGGGGAACCACAGAACTAATGTTCAGCCACGCCATCCCGAAAACCATGAACCTTCCCATGTTTTATGTATCCATGTCCTAATAACATTGTAGTAATCCACATTTTTTCAGTCGTCAGGAACAAATACATTTGTAATTCTACTTCTGTATGAAAGATCATTTGAAATGTCTATGTGCCAGTGTGGAAGGAACTTTGATATAAATATGTATATGTAGATCCTTTATGTTTAGTCATTAGTTGTTACGGTACTATTACTTATTTCGGGGGCATAATTTTTCACTAAAAATTTAATAATAATTCATTAAGGTAATGTAGTGTCGCGGTACTGTAGTGTACACGGTACATTAGTGTCCGGTTACCTACAGATATAATGTTCTAGAAATATAATCGGATTGAGATCATCAACAAAATATGGACCTCGAATGAATGAAATCAGGTTTAGCCTGCATGAAATATTCCACCGGATTAAATAAACTTATAAAGAGACACTTTCGAGAAATGAAAATAATGGAAGCAGTGTGAAATGTATTACCATACATTTCACACTGCTTCCATCATTATCATCTGTGTAAATAGCAATCTCATTAAATCTTAAGAAAAATTATAGGCTAAAATCAACTTGACAAATGCAGAAATTCAAAATTGGTATCACTGCAAGAATGTTTTTATATAGCGAATGTTTTAGTATTGATATCCATACTTTAAACATTAAGTGATTGCACTTTACATTTTAACTGTACAGACATGTCCAAAATCCTCGGAATAATTACAATATTTCAAAATTAGATGCAACAAACGCACAATTATTAAACGAATCTGGTAAATCAAGAATGAAATACAATAATTATACAGCTACCATTTACCATACAAACCATGCAAAAAATAGCTATTTGGTGTAATGAAGCGGGGCTCCAAATAAATTTTGGTAAAACCAAATTCATGGTATTCCACAGACAAAATGTGGAGGTTGAGGAAAATATTGTAATGAAATGTAACGACACGATAATAGATAGAGTGTACACGTTTAAATACCTAGGTGTGATTTTTGATTCGAAGTTAACTTTTAAATCTCACTTTGAATATGTTGAGAGCAGATTCACATCTGCAATTGGTGCACTACACTATGTAAAAAGAATAATCCCATTCAAAACCTTTGTACTACTTATTAATTCATATGTTCTACCGATATCTGATTATGCAATAACTATATGGGGTCCAACAAAGAAAAGTAGCTTGAAAATTTTAAAAGCTAAAATTAATGTTCTATTAACGATACATGTATATCCTACGTTTGCCAAGTTTTATACAAAAAACTATTGGGGCAAATTCAAAAATGCCAATGCTGAGGAAAAGGCAAAACTAACTAAAGACTGCAAAAAAGCCCACAATTCTGTCGACTTCTGGAAACTGATCGAAAGGGCTAATCTCCTTACTGTTACTGAAAGGCTAGACTATTTTTGTATTATGTTCTACAAGAAAATTGATGTAATAGGTACTACTTGTAAGCAACTGGAAAATTTATTTGTTAAACCTAAAGACAACAACTCAAGAAGTACAAGACAAGAGCACAATCTTCCTACTATGAAACATAAATACGAAGTATTTAAGAATAGTTTTATGTATTACCTAAGTACGATCTGGAATAGGTTACCATTAATACTAAAGAAAAATGAAGACTCGTACGGCAAATTCAGAAATCTACTGAATAATAATTTAATACTAAGTAGAAATGAAAAGTTTGTTAGATAGTAATTGGGCGGTTGCCCACAAAATTCCTGTGTATATATTAAATGAGACTGATCTAATGGGTATGACATGGTTTGAATAGGAGTAGAGTAACTACAAACGGTAGTCTCTCGGTGTAGTAACTGAAAAACAGTTTACTGATGTTGTTAGGTGTCTATGATGTTTATGGCAATGATGTTATGATGTCTATGATGTTTAATGGCTTTGTTACTTACACTGAAAATAAATTTCAATTTTCAATTTTCAATTTTCAATAATTGTCTTTGAAGTAACTTGTGAGCGAGTCTTGCGAGTTTACGCGAGTGTCCTCATTTCTCGCTGTTATCTATATTATAAGTATTTGTATAGTAATGTACAGGCAGTACGGTAGGTGAATTTTAAGTGAGATCGTTTGCTTGTAATACTTTGCAATGAGTTTTATTAGGTGTGTGTATATGGGTAGGACTATTATCAAAATCCTATTGTTCAGCCATTATTTTGACAGGGACTGGTTAAAAACGAAAAAGAGTTATATAGCAGTATAACTATCAATAAAAAGTGCATTGAGTTAATACAAACAGAACATTTATTATCTCCTAATCCTAATAATGTTAAGTTTACAATTGAACAAGGAAAGTGCTAAGGGCATCGACCCAATTATACGACACCTAAATAAGAAGCACACACCTTCTTGTACGTCCACACAGGAACACATCGCACTCAATTTCCTAATAGAACAGAAATTGTTACAAAGGAAGAATCCAATTATACCTAACAGTACTATTTTGTATGCATTTGTATATTGTCAACACTAAAACGAATCCACATTTTGAGGTTACTACTACAAAATTAGTCCTCCTTCATCGTGTCAGGCTTAGTCAGAATGTTTAATAGCAATAAACTTTATTGCTCTGCCCAAGCCATAGATTTATTATTAGTACCTTCTTCATTCTCGTTTCAGTTTCAGTGAACTTCTTCACTTTTCCCACAACTTGTAACATTTTTCCCCTTCACAAAGGATCTTGCTTCTTCCATACACGTAATAGCTATATACTATTGCATACATAACATTTTTTGAACTGCTACGATAATATTTACAGGCAATATTCTACATATTAGGCATTTCCATTGAAGTAACCTAATTAAATTGGCTATGTAACTTATTTGTATAAAGTAGGTACCTTAAGCTATGATCGACCATAGGGTAAAGTATGTTGAGGACAATAAAAGGGAAAATCAGGGTCACATATAATATAACAACATAACATTTCACTTTTGTATTCTCCAAATTCAAACTACAGATCTGTTTCCAACTTTTCTGTGTAAAAATGCGGAGAGATGTTTCTCTAACGGTATCTACTGCGTTATAAAGTAACGGTGCACTAATAAAAGAATAAACTTGAACACAACCCTGTCTATTTTTGTAAATTGGTGTCTGTTACGTTTTATTGTGCAATGCGACTGACTTTTTTCAAGATCATCGCAAGAGTCAGTCACTGACCCACAATTAAAGCTGGAAATTGACTTTATGGTACTCATTCACTCATTTTGAACTTGAAATTAGTCAAAGCTCCTAACTGAATATATGTTATAGTATTAAAAAGACTCATGTATATGGGAATTGGTACAATAATATCGAGATTCTTCTCTGTCAGAGTTTGAAATAATGATGCACTTAATAATAATAGTATAATCTCATATATAAAAAAGCGTAATTCATTTTGTGACATAAAGAGTTAGGAGTTAAGACGTGCAATTTTCTCTTATCGAGAAGAATAAGACAAAGTTGTGGGTAGGAAAACCACGAAAACTTCAGCAAAGCTTTTCTTTACCAGGCTAAAACAGATAGGGTAGAATATTTCCAAGAGATTTCTCTTGCAACGTTCCTATTACTTACTGGACGTTGGCCAAAAATGTTCAGAGCGAGAACTGACTTAAATCTTCGTCTTCTGTGAGTCTCTAGTCGTAATAATATGAAAATGGGATTCTCCTTCATATAAACACGAAATACCTAAGTACTTAAAGTATATATACCCTATAGTAGTGGTAAATGCACACATACAAATATTATGTATAGTAAAAAGACGTAAGTACACATAGGAATCACCCGCTTGGTTTGATGACGACAATAATGCTACATTAAACACACAATGGAATCGGAGAATGAATGCAAATTCGCATTTCGTACATTGTCGTTGTTCCTTGCATTGAACTTCCCTTTCCTTTCCGTGCCAAATGTCTTTTTGACATGTCAAACAAAAGCAGAGCAATTTACTGCAGATTTTTCAACCAAATCGACACAGATTAACGTTAGTGCTCTTCCCTTTCAAAAAACAATTCCATTTTCCAGACGGCAATCGCTGTACACTGTCACTAGAAGATACTTAACAGCGCATACTTACACACAGGGCAACAATAACATTGTGGCTCTTAAATTCACGACTGTGGAATACTTAGTGTCAACATATTTCACCGTCCAATGAGTGCAATTAGCTTTTCAATGAGATTAAACGGTTAAAAATAAATTCCGGGTTACATAATATCATGTTCGTGTACACTTTCACAGTTTCACATCAAATTCAAGTTGCAGAAAATATTTGCACATGTTTAAATTGGGCAAAACATTTCGGTGTGTACTATTAGTACTTTTGTGGCTTGTGGCTACAACAATCGCAAAATGAGGACGTAAGTTCCACACTATTGCGTTTACTTAGGTATTATATAGCAAAAGAAATCTTCTACACTTTTCTTTCAAATAAATCCTTTCAACGACCATACAATGCAAAGATAATGAGAAATATTTGTAAGTCTGCCAAAAATCATTACTTTCAAGATAACTTGAAACAATCTAGAACTTTACACCCTTTAGAGTAAACACATAACAATTCATAAAGACTTAAGATCAATACTAATAGATTTTGTTCTGTTATGATTCTTTTAGACAAGGGAAGCATAAATTTCAAGCACCAAGTCAACTATTACAAATTTCAAGCATCAAGTGACGTATTTCAAATTGTACTTTGTTAATTGACTTGGAAATGCAAATAAATGCAATATAATTTGCATCATATAATTCGCAAACGGTCAATCCCATTAAATCGGGGTAAGAATTTGTAAACCAGCACCGAACTTTCGGACTATTTTACATAGTGGTATATAGGTTCATTGAGAATAGTATTCTATATAGTATAGACTATTCTCACCATGTATTAACCATCATTACTGTTGTATGCACTTAAGCAGCAAGACATAAGTAAATTTCCTCATGACAAGGTTCCACTCTGAACAGAGATCAGCGTTAGTAAATGTCATTTCTTCCTTACAAGCATATTGCATTGTATACATGGGTAATACACGTACAAGGCACATCACAGTCGTTTTATGACGACAGGGTCGGGCGGATTTTGTTTGTGACAATGAGAATAATGGGAGAGGATAGATACGATCACAAAAGACTTGAGGAGACTGTGAGCTCTTCAATGTCTCATGTCATGACAAATGAACGTCTTTATTTTCTCTGAAAAGGACTTAAGGTTTCAAACCGGCCAGAGCTAATTGTAATCTGACTAACACACCCAAACTACACGGATACTTCAACATCCACATTAAATTCATCCTTACCTCAACAACTCAATTCATGCTTCACTCACAAAATACTTAACTATATGTCCATGCCTACCTACTCCATTCAAATTTCCATTATTCATTTCTTGTTATATCATGCTGCATCCCATATAATACACAAACACAAAATCCATTCAATCCATGCATTAAATCCACAATGCATTAAGAACGAATCATTTTTCAACGTGTCTATACATTCTCCAACTCATAAAAGCTGAATAACACAAAAACGTACTCATGTTAGTCGAATATTACGTAAATAAAATTATGATTAAGATATATATCTGGAGCAGCTGCCGTTTCTTCGTGGATTTGGTCTACGACCAGACTGGAATCGTTGTTTGGGTCTCTATATATGGCCTTTCCATTTTTGGCCACGATCTTTTCATTTAGCCCATTTGGTTCCATGTCGTCTTATGTCATGTCTTCCTTTATTCCCTAAATACTTAAGTACACTCCACTTTAGTGTAAATCTCTGTTCTCACATCCCCTCCTTTGTTAAAATTACCATTCACAGACACACAGAGAGGGTCGTGTCCGTGTCCGTCGTCGTTTTCTCTCTCTCTCTCTCTCTCTCTCTCTCTCTACAACTCCATTACTACTCCTTTAAAGTGTAATATCATGCTAAGCTATATGGCTATGACTATAACCAACTCTATGAATGTTTTATGTTAACTGACTCGTATTTACTGGTAGGAATACCTTATATATGCATTATGGAAGCATTGCCAACATGATTTCTTACTGGAAATACAGAAGCAGTCATATTATTACAAGAACGGGAGGATAAATACAAGCAGGAGTTTCTGCACTCTGCATTGTGAATGGTAAACTTGATCCGTGCTTAAGAGCTTATTGTCATAATATCCGTAAAAGTAAAAGAAGCTTAGGTTTAAACTTTAATGCAAGTTTTAAGTGAAGGGATGCATGGATTTCCCTGTTAGTTTGTGTATTTGTATATATATTTTCTGTCTGTTTTGTTGCTAGAAACATGGAAATCAAACCTACAGACGTAGAAAGAGAGAGGTATACAACCAAAGGAAGAATAACAACAATGAAATGAGACTGTTACTCCGTGGTGTGCTTCTCTGTATTCATTTCCTTACACTTTTCACTCGTCACGTTAGCTGCATTTAGAAGAATTATTCGGGTGTTGTATATAGTAAGTGAAGAAAGAAGAGGAGTGACTATAGTAGTGGTATTTGTATGTAGTTAGTAGTAGCTTTGTCCTTATTGCTTGTTAGACATTCTGTGTAAAATTGGCTTGCATGTTATTGAGAGCAAATACTTCT
Source organism: Pogonognathellus flavescens (assembly GCA_019776165.1). Classification (NCBI taxonomy): domain Eukaryota; kingdom Metazoa; phylum Arthropoda; class Collembola; order Entomobryomorpha; family Tomoceridae; genus Pogonognathellus; species Pogonognathellus flavescens. The sequence continues at coordinate 31,688 of JABASD010000225.1, forward strand.
ACATAGATTTCATTCTGTGCATAGTTCCTTTACTTTTTGGGCTTTCTTTCGTGTATCTGTCATCTGAGCACTTTATCGGGAAAGATTTACTTGTCTCCTTCTTATTTTGTCATCTCGGCACATTTCAACCCATTTGTATTTCTTTTCTGCGTTATGCCACATACTTTTGTATTGTTCTGCATACTTACTTGCACTACAGTGGTAAATTCGGTGCACATGCACACCAAATGCACGATAGCTGCACAAATACGAAGTATACTACATCCATACAAACTCATAACATTATTTGTTATACTAATTATATGTAATATTTACTTATACTATTATTGCAGGTACTTATTTTGATGTGCATCTTGTGCATAGTATAGTGAAATTGTAAAGCCTTCATTTCAATTGATATTAAAACTGTGGAAAAATTAATGTTCTCAAATGCAACTACTAATAGATTTATCGGTCGTACTGTAATGTAAATTCAGACAAAATTTGTTTTAAACACAGTAACATGATCCGACATCCTGAATACCAAATGTCACATACACGTACTATTATATTTACCAAATCAGTGCTATAAAACTTCCATCGCTACAATAAAAAAATCACATTTCAAGCATTTAGTAAAAAAGCAAATACAGAAAAGCTTAAAAATACAAAAAAAACTCATGAATGAATGAAGTTCACAGTATACTCCACCACTACTGCACTGAGAATAAATATAAGTTAGAAGGGCAGTAGACTAACAATACGAAGGAAAGAATCTTACGACGAAAAAGGTTCTGCTTACATCTCTTAACCTCTCCCCTCAATAAAATACGCAATACCAATACCTCTCTACATCCAAACAACAAGAAACAAACAACACTTTTGAAAGTTTCTCAAGCAGCAATTTTCTCTTGTAAGTAAAATGCCCCAGTTATGTAAGCAAACGAAGAAGCATCCACTGATATATTTATATACTTGTTCGTATTTCGTATAGGTATAGCCAAATAGCCTTTCTTACACTAAACAGTTAAACAGTATTACACATAATATATTTAAAATTCAGATGTATTATACCGGGTAATATTTCTTGCCTTATGGTCTCCTCACTCGTTCCCTCACTCGTTCCTCTTACTATTACATTACAACTACTCATCCCGTCATCTTATGTCATTGGAAGTAAAAGAAGAGCGTCCTGACAGGAGAAAAGCAAAATAGACTTATAGAAAGAAGCAGACAGCAGACAAGACTCATTGGTTATGTGTTCGATGAAAAGGAAACATCGGTTATGGGCTCGTTCTTGTTACATTCAGTTATCAATACCACCAACCAACCTCACCACCACACCAAAATCCGTCCCATAGCACTCAAATCTTTTATGACAACTCAACTCCGTCTATTTAACATTATATACCTATAATACCTACACAAAAGCCCATAGCTTCGTCTATACAAGCAAAGATCCCATACGCAATAGACGAAAAACTAAACTAAGGCACAAGAATCAAGAGAATACAAAACCCGACCTTGTTAACTGTCTACACTGCGTCACCTTATACATTATAGCATTTTCTGTATAGAAAAAATAGTTGAATGTCTCGAGGTATACGCTTAATACGTACATAATGCACAATTCGTTCAGTCGGGTAGTTCCTTTCAATTGACAAGAATATAATGTAACACAGTAATATACAAAGAGCTACATGGAATGGTAAATACAAGAAAGATGAGAGAGAGAGAGAGAGCGTTTATGTAAGAAATGCTTTTAAGTAGGAACACACTACGTATAATCGTTACATTACATAATAAGACACAAAGAACCGTAGTACAAGTTCCATGTAATAGTAAAAGTAATGTAAAATGTAACCGTATCCCATAAATACACAAACAAGTATAGGAAAAAGACACTCGGGATCAACAGTCTGTTTTTATTTTGTTTGCAAAGCTACTTATACTGAAGCTAAAGGAACTTAAGAGGCTAACGTGTTACGGATACAGGCAGACGGTGCAAGGGATATGAATACAAAAATACAAGTTTGTACAAACAGTTTTAGGACAAAGCGAAATTTAAGATATGGACTACTACTGCATAAAAGTGTACAATGTATCTGGTACTTTAGGAAAAACTTTTTTAAAAGCCTGTCCAGACCGTATTGGTTGTTGTGGGCATGGACATTATTTATACTGTTGGGTTTGATACTTCGGTTGGCTTTGGTAATAGCAATTGCTATAAAGGCATGGCGTTCTGTGTGCTTTATGTGTACCTTGGCTCGATTTCATTGTTGGACTTGTTAAGACACTTTAACAAACAATTCACTTGAAATTTGTTCATCCATCGGGAACAAGAAAGAAACAAGCATACAATTTCAGATTGGTTACAAATGGCCAACGTTCTTCTTTACAGGATCACAGATGCAGCTTCGGAAATTGCAGCAGCTGTGCGAGATATATTCTTTAACTCCGACGCGCCCGTCCTTCTCTTCAGATTTAAATTGATTGTTTCAGGTTTTAAGATTAAGTAGTGGTTGAAGTTGAAGAAGAAGTAAATATTAGATACCCATAGGTATGTTGTTAAGGACTGTTGTTTCCAACACTTTTCTATTCTGACCGCAAGATTTTTTATGCATTCCAATTTGTATCCTTTTAAAATCATTTTTATTGTAACAATGAAACTACAAAGATAAACAATATGCCTGTACTTTAATAAATGATTTACGAACCTCGTGGATTTTACAAATGCGAATAAAATGCGATAAATGCGTGTTTCGATAATAAAGTCTTGAACGTAGGAAGGTAATCATTTGAGGATTTTTAGAAAAAAGACTACTTACTAGTTTCGTATATAAATTAAAATATCTACTAAATATTTTGCAATTCTCTGTGTCTTTTTCTTACGGTACGTTTGCGATTTCAAGCAAGTGCACAGACTTAAAGAATAATCTCAATAGACACTATTTTATAAGCATGCTTTATTATTACAGCGAGAGGAAATCATTAGTAAACCGGAACAATTTCTTTATATTTCTAAGGTCAGATGAGAAGTTTGTAAATAGGTAGAGAATAGAGAATATTATACTCTAGCTATACTAAAATATATTTTATGTATGAAAGTTGGCAATTATTTACTTATCTAGTTTAAAAATGATGTCTTTATACTGCTTATTATGCTTTTGGATTTTTAAAGAATCATTCGTTAATATTCTAGTTTACTTTAGAAGCAACTTTGTACTACAAATGAAGCGTATCATTATTGAATGCATGTCCATAAATGAAGATGAATTTGTTATAATCCCATCCCATTTGACGCTCGACTCAGCAACATCAGCAGGAGTTCAATTTCTCCATAAGTTTAACCACAACAGACTGTTTTTGTGGTTAAGGTGGGTTGGAATCTAAAGTCGAGAATTTTTATTGCATTACCAAACATTTTATGACTTGCAACATTCCCGTTGTAAAATCACATCAAGTGAATTGCCGTGAATAAAGTGACAACTGTACGCGTCTCTCTTACTTAAACACAAGAAAGAATACTGCATATACCACAGGGAAGGTTAAGACAAGATTTACTGGAATTCTCACACTTAATACACGTTAAAGCTGTCTTCAACTATATACAGTGCTTACTTTTATGACATTATTTTGATTCTAACGAGAAAGCTACAATTCAAGGCAATTCATCTGACGGGAACTCAAGGCACGCTTTTCCATTCCCATTGAATTGCGTCTATCTGTGTGCAATAAATTGTTATTGCCGTGTATTTCTTGTTTCGCTCACGTTTCTTCATTCGTTCTCTGTCACTTCAATATAATTGCCGTAAACAGAAGCCAACAGGCCCAACCTCAGTTTACAGCTTCTGATGACCGTTTGCCCCGAAACGAAACAATTTGGAAGTGTGCCTCCATTTCTCTCGGTTTGCCTCTTCTTCCTTTTTCTAAATAACTCCGTTCTGTGTCTATTCTTCTTTCTGCTTTCGTTACAATAATAATAATACAATTGCTGAATTGCCCATGCTCTTTGGCTTTGTCCATTTTTGCTGCAACATCCTCCATCCGTATACAGTACACCGTATATATACAGTACCATTTATTATTATACTCTTTGATCAATGCGGTTGTTCTGGTTGTTACGGTTTTCCTTTGTGGATCCCACTCAAATTAGACCATCGAATTTATATTCTTTTGCACCGTAAAATATTGACTTGATTTCCTCTATGCCTTGTGCAGTTTAGTTTACAACGTATTGCTCAAATTGGCCTTCACTTTATTTGACGTAAGAATTATGTACATCCGTATACACACGCTTTATGACAAATAAGAAAAGAGTTAAAAATATTATGACTCCCTCAAAGGGTTATTGGACAATCCTTGCACTTTTGACATTTTGACATGCATTTACATGCAATAAACAGGTCAAGATCAATTTTCCCAGCAAGGAAATACACATAAATAGTATACGAATTTAAGCGCAGTGTTCACTCACATTTATAAGACAGAATGCACGAATCATAAGAAAGAAGTTGTTCATCTTTGATCTAAATATCAATGCAAATGCAAATAAAATGTCTCGTATTGCCGAAATAGTAGACGAGACTTAAGTCAAAATGGATGTTTCATTTGACAATTTTCTAAGCTGAAGCTTGGAGAAATTAAGTGTGTGACTGACAAAGAGTATTATACATTACGAGGGTACTAAATTATTGAATCCTTCTCCATAAACGTCCAGGGGTTAGAATATATATGTGTAAATAATTGACATAGAACATTTTGTTTTTACAAATATTATATTGAACACATCTTCATATTAATTTTTATTGATTAATGTGATGTATCATCGTCTTGATTAATAAAGTAAATTCCCAACTCCTATATTCGCATTCAAGTGACCATGATTCAAATAAACACTTTAATATAAACTATAAATATTTGTTATAACTTTTTACAATACACAATAATTACAATGTCATACATAACCTGAAAATCTTTAAAAAAAAGCTACCTATTAGTTTATGTAGTACAAAAATATTGAATTGTGAGATAGTAAGCATTCGGATTTAAGTGCTTATAAATATTATTACAAGTTTTAATTTACAAACGACAATTTGTACACAACTGTATAGAGTTTTTGAGGTATGGAAGCGTTTTAGACCTAAACCTGTATAAAGAATATGATAGTTGCATTATTGGAAAACAGTTTTGTAAATGTGAATGCATATTATTAGGCTGAATTCAGATTCGGGTGTATGTAGATGAAAGGAGAGCGTAGGTGTAGCGGAAAAGTGAATGAATGAGTATAGTAGAGGCTGTGTGTGTATTATGGTTGATTGTTTGAGGGAGCTAATGGAAGGTGGTGACGACGGTGACTCTGTGGAGTGTGTGTTGTGTGTGGAGAAGCATTTTGAGATTTGTAAGGGTGGGTTTGAGGGAAACCATACGGGTCGGCATGGAGGTTTTCTCTAATGCCCTTTTTGATAGCGTCGTGAAATGATGGTGGATCACGCAATGTTATGTAATGGCTTACGTAGACTCTCTCACTCTTTTATCCTCGCTCGGACTGCTGCATTCAGTCTCAAATGATAGCAGCAGCATATTGCTTCTACTTATACACAACACCATCATAAATACAAACAACACTCTTCGGCTTGCTCCGAATTACTTCCGTCCGCCACCATGACTTATGACCCTCGCAATCATTTCCTACACTTTCAACTGCATTTATAAAATACATCAACACACTACACGTTTTTCTCCATTTCAGTCCCTACAGTATACAGCAAACATTATGCCACAACAAAAATATATTTCGTGTGCTAATACCAAAGCTATAATGTTTTGCTAGCACAAGTGATCTATAGAAATATTCACATGGACTGTACAGCAAAATTGAAGTTCCTGAAATACCTGTTTACTTTCATGTAAGAGAAATAAATGCGGATCATTTATATCTCAAACGCCGTGATTGTCTCAGATGTAATTTCTAAAACTTACATTATAGGTAAAACTGAATATACATGAATTCTAGGTATTAAATATCAATGGACTAATTGATTTTGAATTTAAAATCGTATGTTTAGTACTGTATTTTTAGTTAGTTTTTATATCATTAGTCAACAAGGCACAAATTGTAATAGGTAGTACATACTAGTAGTAATAGCTGTCTTAAACTTGAATTCTTTGTGCTTGCTTGCGACGCTTCAATGAAATGAATGTAGAACATGAAGATAAATCTGTTTCTTGCCATTTTGCTATTCATAAATATAATGGAAACTTTTTATCATTATCATATTTTGTATAGTCATATTTCATCATAGTAAGTAATATCTCTCTGTTTTTCTATCAATGACAGTCTTACAGATAGTAAGCCAATAAATGAATTCCTATAATATGATAAACCGTGAATTGAGACAAGAATAATTACATTTTCACTCCACCTTACTTTAATCAATCAGTTTATTGGCTTTGATTTTTACAATTTAAACGGGGAATATTTACCTTGAATAAACCTGATATAAAATTGTGTAAGTTTGAAAATGGTTGCATTAGTTAAGAATTGAGGGGTTGCAACTTTTACACTTAACTTGGCTTTTTACACATAAATCAGATGATGATAACTTTAAATCTGAATTTATGACAAAAATAAATGTTTGAAGCAATATTACAGATACATGTATGTATTGTGTGTATACGTAGATATGAAAAGAATCGAAAACTAGAAGAATTTTAAATATGAAGATACCTGAATAAGAATTGAATTTGCAAAAAGTCCCGTGTACATATACACGGCAGCATTACTAGAGTTAAAAATTGTGCAGTGCTATTATATTAAGGGTAGTATCTGTAGGAACTTTTACTGTTGTGAGTTTTACATGTTTGTATAGTTGAGTAAGAATAGTACGCACTGCTGCATGGTAGTTATTTGTGTGGGTGCTTATTCATTTTTATACGACATTTTAATAACTGTTGTGTAGGTAATTTTATGGAAAGTCTGTATGAGGCAGAGGAAATGAGTTTGTTCACCATGAAATGAAGACATTTAGCAATTTACTTAACACAAGGAGAGGAGGCGGAGAAGAGTGTGGAGAATATGGGTCTCCTATTTGTAGTTTCAATGTGATGCGATGTTCTTGTGTGCATTACGTTCATATATGATAATGGGTAGTCCTTCGTAGGATTTCACATGGAGAGTTCATTCAGGCTCACTATGACTATATGACCATTGTTTAGATTTCGTGTGCAGATAAAAGATAATGATAGAGTAGTCGACGAGAGATGACTACTTACCACAATTCCGTGATGATTGCTGGGTGGATCACAACTTCCTTTCCTTTGTTCCTCCCGTTTTTTCAACAACTTCATAAACTTTTATTAGAAAACCCTAACGCTCCGTTGTGGCTGAAGCATTCTTCTAGAAATTATTTTCGTTGAAAGTTCAAAAACATACATAAAACATGGGAGACTCAATCATACTCTTAATCCTGCAATGTGTATCACCTCTTTACAATCTATACACATAAATACTAAACAGCAAAACTCAAAACAACGTCGTAAATTCGTCCGGAAAATTCAGTTTCGTAAAAATTATGTGGGAGAACATTTTCAGAGTACAGATAAATATTTAGAATGTAAGGGGAAAACAAAAATAATTGTCATATAAAAAATATTCTTAAAGCAATCTGTTTCACTTATTTTCTTACTTTGCACTTGCGGATGAAATATCTGTGGCACTCGATGGGAATGGGAAAAAGGAATCAGTTATCTGTATGAATTTCATTAACATAAAACTATTTGATTAACCTTTGTTTTATCATCAAGTGCAAAATTTTGACTTATAATATTTACTACTAATTTTCTGTTAATAAATTGTCAAGCTATTAAAAGCGAACTGAATGTTTGTTAAATCCCGAATCTAAAGTAAAACTGTATTTCTTGGGTTTGTATAGCAATGGCGAAGTAAAATCGTAAAGCAAAGAGTGTTTTGCACACATGAGGAGGTTGGGAAAAGTGGAGAACACATTGCTTTTAAAAAAGTACATGAAAAGAGGGATGTGACAGAAAGATAGAAAATATAAAATAAAGCCACTGTTTGAAAAAGTTACAGTGAGTCTGTTTCTGGCCAACTTTTTAAGGTTGAGGAGATGAGATAGGGAAATATTGTATTCAAGTGTAAAAGCTTTCTTCCATATTTCACTTTTATTTCCGTTATCCCCCACGAACCCAGACTAAGTCGAGAGTACAGATAGAGACATGAAATCCTTGAGTTATTTGATTTGATTTGATATCTTTTTCTTTCTTTCGTCTTTTCTTTTCTCTTTCTGTGTGCATGTGACGTGATGTGAGTGAGTGTAAGTGTAAATGTGTATGCTCAACTTGAAATTCGATTGCCCAGTCCTGTCTTGTGCTTGTGGTGCTACAATATATAGAAATGTACTCTCCCACTAAGTAAAATGTACAGAAATACATGTAATAGTCCCACTAATAGTGAAACAGTATGCACACACACAAAAAATACTCTTTCGTATCGTATTGAGTTTCTTTGACAGAATATGGTACAGGAGGAGTATATGCTGTGGCGTATAAAGATATAAGGAAACCTTTTGGCCAATTTTCCATATCAGTAGACGATTCAGTGGAGTGAAGTGAGATACCGCAAGTTCGCCAGTAAAAGTAACCAAAAAGTAACCGATTGTTTGGATTTCAGCTCACAGAGACTTTAGTTGACTTTTTCTCTCTGTTCTGCTTTTGCTATGCCTTTCTCACCCGCTGCCGCTGCCGCCGCCGCCACCACACCACCACCGTAGTCCTTCGTTTCATGTGCTACAATTGTATACTACTTCATGCGAGTTTCTACTACTTTTCTTGGGTTTCGTCTTATGATCTTGTACTATGAGACTGTGAGTGAGACTCCTCGGGCTTCACTTGAGATTCTCTCATCCTAAATCCGAATTTTATTCGCTTCAATTCTCTCCCGGTTTTTTGTCTTCCTTTATCTCTTACGTGTCTTGACACTTGGGCAAGAGTAGACAGCTTATTTCCTTCAACTTCATTTCTCAAACAAAATCATTTGATAGTTGATACAATTTCGCTACATTACTGCGCGTTGTACCAAGGCATCTCTTAGAGCTCTTTTAATGAGCTTTATGATTTGTTACGTAAAAATTGGTCATTTAGCTCAAAGTGCTTTCACAAAACTGCGTCAAATATTATGTAATTACTATACATTCAAAAATACTGTTCGTGTAAAAGATTAAGTGAAAAGATTGGTCAATTACTAACGTTAACATAAGTAACAGAAAAATACAAATTAACACTGCAATCCAGGCATTGTAGACGTCCTGTCCAATTTACAGTACCATCCCAGTTTTGAACCTTTCTTTCCCTGGCCAAAAACTGTATATGATAAAAAAATACTCAATAATATGTACATTTCTCGCGTTTTGACATAATGAAAAGAAATTACAACTTCAGAGCAGCAATTCCCTCCATGCAGATACAATAATACATTTATTTCAATCATGCACGTAGAAAATGTCTCATTCTTAGACTTATAATTCATAATTCTGATCATCTGAATGCAATTAATTCATTTGGCTATAGGTTTTCTAAATATTTAGTTTAAAATACTTACGCCATAATAATATGAGAATGTAATCAACTTTTCTTAAAGGGGTAGTTAAGAGATTTAGGGAACAGTTTGAGTACCCTTTCATGTAATCTCACCAGGAAGCATCTGATTAAACCGATAACTAACTCTGTTGTCTCTTGCACAGTGAAATGTGTTACCAATACCCACAAGTCAATCATTTACGCATTTGGCAACGTTTTATAGTGATGCTTATATCAGTAAATATGCAATATGTTTTATATCAATAATGCAACATACAAATATCGGACAAACTCATTTTACGTGTAAAGACGCCTTTCTTTTAATGCAATTATTAATGGGACAATTTACAAGTGTAGAACTTCTCAGGTAGCAAAGACCAAGAGCAAGAGCAACAAATTCAAGAGAAAAATATTATATAGACTTTTGGAAAAAATGTGCAAATTAAATCTCATGGTACTAATTCACAGTTATACTAAAATTGGATAATGCAATATATTATGCAGGTATCTCTATAGAAAAAACTTAAGGTATGTTTTATGTGTTTAGCTGACTCTTATCCGAATTGAGTAAAGATTGAGACGAGGGAGAGAAAGTTAGTTTTGGGAGTAGAGTGGAAGCATTCACTTTTCTAGGGAAATATCTCTTGCTTTGGTTTCGGTGTATTCTGGTTGGTTCATCCATCCTTTTGAGGAGACGACACGCTATCTGTAGCAAACAACTGAGCTAATGCAAGGGCACGGAAGTTGAGATGACGTTGCGGGCGCTTTGCTCTTCTACACACAACTTCTCCTCACCACCCAGTCCCGTGTACTTCCTTCTATTGCATCCTTTTTACAAATCATCTATGAATTCATAATAATTTTGCCTATCCTCAAACATATTATTTCCAGTGATACTAAATCTATATAGCAGATGACATTTTAAATGGCAATCGTATTTCAAAATGATGTAACTGAAAAAATAAACATGTCTGAAAATTAACTGTTAGTAATCTACACTTATAAATGCTAAGAGAATTAATATTTGTTTTCCAAATAAATATTCAAGTGATATTATTGGAACTCAATGAAAACAATCTTAAAGTAACTCATGAAATTTTGTACAAATGTCAATAACTGAATGGATTTCCCCTTATAAGTCGCCATTACCAGAAAAAGGTTATATTTTAAAATGGAAAGAACCAAAAGCGATATTTCTGAATTACATGCATTGTATCAACAAGTCATTTCAATAGAATAATCAAGACGAATAAGAGTCTCTATAATTTACAAAGTATATCCCGCAGTGCCTATGTATTACACCTGAAAATGGTACTCCATTTATTTGCACCCTGCAATGAAATTGTCAGTCATTTGATGTATTTGAATCTGGAAGTGTTTCTCACGTTGCGTTGCATCTCATCACTTTCTTATTTACTTGATTTGACAAAACAAGCGTTTAAACGTTCATTTTGTTCTGCATTTAACTCAGAATACAAAAGTGAACAATGCAGATGAGTAAGTCAGCGGGACATCAGGTCAGACATAACATGGTCGTCATTCATTCATCATTCTGAACAGTGCAAACTGACAATCTCTTATATAAACGTGAGAGAGCCATGCAATTGTGTATATACTTTTAGTAAATAAGAAAACATTAAGAAAAGACAGGCAAAGTGATCTGGGTAAGTGGCTTGTACATAGTCTCACAGCATAATAAGTCAGCTATATCACGCAGACGAATAAATAAACAGAGCTACTACTTTGGTCCAATAATAATACATGGAAAGACTCACTCTCTCTCTCTCTAAAGGATTCAAGTTGTAAATATTCTCAACACCCGCACGGAAACCAAACAAAGTTGACTGGCCATGTTTCTCTCAAATGAGTTAAGAATTGCTGTGACATTATTACAAGTCGTGTAGTATGGGAATGGGACGCTGTTGCCCAAAGTCCACGAAATAAGCGAGACCCATGCAATATATGCAAGAAATACAAACAGCAGCAGCTAGTACATAGAAGGAAGAGTGTTGTATCGTGTCTCGGGACCCAGAATTAAGACATTTTTCTTGTAGCGCCTTGGAGACAGTTTTATTACCTCATATCCCACCAGTCAGCACAACATGCTGTTTTATTACTCAACCATTACAGCACTACTACACTGCAACAACGAACTGACTCCACTACTCTTAACTCAACTCCATATAGTCGTCTCTTAATATTGTCCTCTCTTTATTTCAACAACAGACTCTGTCACAAGTCACACACTCTTAAAACTCAAGTCTCAACAGTAGCACCACGGCCCAACTTGTTAGTTATTGTGCACTGTGGATTTAAATATAATATATTATGTCAATGCATGCAATGTGAATTAACATTCTCATAAATCCTTACACAAATATACTCGTCGCCAATTTTATATGCAGTACAGTACATTGCTTTACTTTCATTTCACTTTCTGTCGATGTAAACGCAATGTTGTTTTAATAGAAACAGTAAAAGCGTCATAATGTTATTTGGTATTAATAGTGCAACTTACAAACGTATTGTTAGCATAGTTAGTTTTGTAGCACTAGTTCATTGTGCTACTATACATATAATGTTATCATTTCATCAACAAAATCAGCATACATATATTTAAGTATAGAAGCTCCACATGTTATGCAGGTGCTAAATAGTTAATGCCGATGCGATGCTTAAAAAGGTTATATGTTTTAAGTTTTACTTAAAATGTGTGTTGGTTAATACATAGAATATCGTTTTGACTTGCACATACCTAATATGGGTATTATGGTAGGTGGATGTCTAAAATACTAAAGTAATTTCGTTGTAATTTCCAATACACAGAGAACATCATAAAATAATTGTACTTCTACTACGTAGGCACGTAATTAGATGTAGTAGTAGTTAAGCATTTGCGATTTACCTACACAAACACACGCAATCATTGTCACTATCAAAATGTCATACGTCACAGAAAAATAATTAATGTCGATTTTTATTATTATATTATATATGAGTTAGTAGGTTGATTAGTCGAAATAATTAATATTTCATATGAATTAAACTTGTTTAATCTACGTAATTTAAATTGGTATTAAATTGAAAAAATTTGGAAACAAATAGTATTCGCATTGCTAATTGGACAAGCTAAGGCAATAACGTTGCAATTAGTTAATTAGTCCGTGCTGTACAAAGGAATAAGCAATATAAATAACTTATTATACGTTACATTGGGTTGTGTTTTTGTCTCTTCTGGTATTGTTACATGAATTTGTGGAAAAGTTTGAGTGAATGAGACAAATTGACACAGAGCATGGGAAAATGAGATTTGGGGAGTTTACATGATCTTGAGTAATCTCCTTCGAATGGAAGATCTTTTCTACCCTTAACGTGTAAGTTTAATTGTCCCTCCGTCATATTCTATACCTGCCATTGTAGTATTTGACATACAACAAACGTTTGCACAACTTAACAAGGTACTCACTCTTTAAACTCGGGTACTATTGTTATTTAAATGTATTATGAGTTTACAACGGGTAAACAAATAGTATACAAATGTGTACAGCTCAGCAAAATACATTTCTTGAGTGTAACGTCTCATTGCAGTTATTTAAGTTGACTGTGTTCATGTTCAAGTGATGTATGTAAAAGGATGAGATTACAGGAAGATAGAGTTGAATGGAAGCTGCTGCGGAGTAATGAAATGCCAAAACTGTGAATATAAATGAAGCGAATGGACGAGACGGAGTGTGTTTTGCATGAGAGGATGATAGAAATGAGATGGGAAGCGAAAACAAAGCTGAAAAGACAATTTCAGCAAAAAGAAGCACCCCAGGACGAGAAAGTCAGATGGACAATGGTCATTTTGGTTTCCAGTCTCATATCTGTCCTGTATTTCATTTGATGTTTATCTCAATACTTTCAGATCTTCGTCTCTTTGCTTGAATTGACCCAACAAAGGCCCTTCTCATCCTCTCATAAAATCTCATCCCATATATAATATACGTATACATGTATATTTTCTGAGTGTATACAATTTAAGTGAAGATCAAAGTGTTGTAAACTGTGAGAAGAGAATATTAGGCAGAACTGTGGGGAGTCTTTAAAGAAAGATCGAGGGAGAAAAGGCAAAGAGACATTTCAAGTGCCAAAAGATACAATCATAAAATGAGTGTGAAATGGACCCACTTACTTATAGTAACTTTTATGTTCTTATATAATACCACTTACGTTCTTGTTCCTTGCAGTAGACAAAACCAAATTGGTCTGGCCACTAGACCACTAGTGCCACTCATAAGAAGACTCGACAACCAGTCTGTCACTTCTTATGATGCCCTCAAGTCAAAATAGCCACCAACTGAGCTCTAACTTCATTTAACTTCATGTAAGTCTCAAGAAAAGGATTTAGCTGACCAAACCATGCAAGGGTGTACAAATGAACCAATTCTGTATTCTTTGTACGCATATTTACCTATATATGTACTTCATGCAATATTTATTACTGCTTTGTAATTTGTATAATATACAGTTAGGGACAGTATTATTTATTTATTTACTATTGGATTCGAATAAACACTCCAAAGGAGATTTCCAGTGCATATAACTTCCTTCGTTTTACTTTTGTGCTTCCGCTTGTCGGCTAATAAATCATAAAGAAACGATAAAATAAACTGCAGTGGAAAATACGATTTTCGATCAAAAAGGAAGAATGAATCATTTGTACAAACTGGTAAAATGAGCTGACCAATAAAATGTACAAGCATTCTTAAAATTTCGCCGGATATTTGTAACTTGTAACCAATTAGGGCTTATTCTCTTATTTTCTTCTGCATGTTTTGAGAGTTTCGCCAATCTTGAAATTTTTGGTTCTTTAATATAATTTTGTAAACAAATAATTTAACAGATACTTCGGTTATCCAATTTCCAGTGCACACTAAACATAAAAACAAAACATTCTCGTTTATACCATTTCTATTCCTGGTGATTTCTGAATTTACTTTATTACATAATATGTACTATGTACCCGATGCCTGATACCGTCTCGTAAACATACCTGGTGTAAATTAATTTAAATTAAATAGGCAATTATTAGGTACATTTAGCATTTTCAGGATGTAAAAGTACATTCGTATTTAAATTGGATAATACGTTTTACCAAGGCTGACTTCTTTTAATAAGAACACAATTTTCTTAATTTATAAAATTTATTTAATGTAGAATTTATAAAATGGGAAAGGGTTGGGTGTAAATTGAAATAAAGTTGTACATTAAGTGAATGAGGAAGACAAGAGAGGAGAGAGTGAGCATGAGACGAAATTATGAGACAGGACGAGAAATACATCAGCAGAAGAAAGAAAAGAGAATGATGAATGAATATGGCTAATACAGCGTTTTGTTCTGTTGCATTTGTAGCCAAAAGTTGACGTATAGAGCTGGAATATGCAAAGGAGAGCAAATGAGAAAGAGAGTGAGTGAGTGAGAGTCCCGCGGCGGTTGGTAGTCCCCGAAAATGTTTTTTGACCACCGAAAGAGGGTTATTGGGGTTGGGTTCTCCAGGTCTGCTGTATACCTCGGTCGTACAATACAAAAGCATTGGTAGCAAGCCAAGCCAGAAAGGAAGCCGAAAGAACGAACCAACAACGGTGTTCACGCTACAAAGGAAGAGAGCGGAGTCTCTCTGAGCAAAATGTGAAATCCAAGCCAGCACACCGAACAGAAGAGAAGAAGGAATCCAAAGGAAAGTCATGGGAAACAGAGAAAGCCCCTTTCTCTCTCGCCAACCAAACTCTTCCCTTACGACTTTCCTATTTGGTTTCCAGTTTAAACTTTAGCGAAACTTCTCTTCGGCCTTCCTTCCCTATCTAACACACGTTGCTCTGCCTCTGTCTCTTTCTCTCACTATTTCCAGCTAACCAACATATAAAGCACTAACTAACTAACCAAATATAGCCAAAAAGATTCCCAACTTATATCCAACTCTCACATACACTTTCACACACTAATTTCATCCGCCACCATGTCATATCCACCAAATTCTACAGAAATTCATCCACAATTCTCCAAAACACAAACACACACAATTCAAACTGATTTTTAGTAATCAATTTTCAATTTTTCTAACAATCCTCATCAAAATCATAATGCAAGTGAAAGACATTCTCAGTAAACAAATGGAAGCGTCAGCAGGAAATTAATTTCTGAATGAAAGGGTGGAAAGGGTGTAAATGATGTTTAGCAGATTCTCCTCAAAGACAAAGCATTCTAAATACATGGACCAGGTAGACTTGCACTTAAAACTCTCTATATATATACCTACGCAAAATAAATATACACAAAGGTATGTACTTTACTTATAATATACTAATAGTATGTAAAGTTAAGGTACTTGTGTAGGTAGTTATAGCAGTTTGCAGTTACTTGAGCAGGAAAACGTAGGAAAAGGTTATAGTCTAAGTAAGTATAAAGACGAACACATGAAATGAGTTTCCTTTGCTGTGCTTTGAGTAGTTCTTGTGTGTAAAGCACCCACACTATAATAATATACCTTTCGCTTTCCACATAGTGTAGAATGAAGCTAAAGTCCATATTCCTCACTTACAATGCATGACAAGGCTATAGTGAAGTATCTTATAGTTGTATTATTATTGGTATGTATTGTATGGTAAGTAAATATGCGCTTGTACCTCTGGAGCTTACAGTGTATTTCTATATGGATGATGTGTACATAGCGAGAATCCACGAAGGGAACACAGAGAGAGAGCCTGAGAGAGAGAGAGGAGTAATATGTTCTGTAGTAGTACACAGTAAAGTTTGACAAAACCGAAACCGGGTGAGATACGCCCATCCCTATTGTTCACACTCCCGCAATATTCCTGCCCTCCATTCCATCACTTTCCCATTTCACGATCACATTTGATTTCATTTCATGGGATTGCATTCGTCTCAAGCTCAAGCTGCCCGGCTAGCCTTTGCTTTTCATTTTCATCGTCTTTGACTTTATACTACTCACACACACAAACACTCTCCCTCTCTGGTTCCTGTGTACAAAATACACACTGGTCTCTCTGTCTTTCACCACTCCATATGGGTTTAGGACTGCCATAGAATTGAACCCAAGCAGTATACAACCAGAACACATGAGAGTGTGCTAAAACCAAAGGGTTTGTTAGTTAGTGAAAATCCGAGACACACTGGTTAGGTTTGGTTAGCTTTGGCTTGGCAATGTGGAGTCGAATGACAGAGCCAGTCAGGTTGTTCTGTTCGAGTGGTTGAGTTTGGTGAGAGTTGGCTACCAGAGTACTAACCAAGAAGGCTTACATAGAGACTTCTCTCTCTCTTGTATGATAATATTATAACTATGCAAGCTTTTGCTCACCATTGACACACACACAAGGAGAACTGCTAACTACACTTTTGGTTTTACACTTACCATGTGCCAGGAGTAATACTACGTACATTTCATTTGCATTGCAAACCGAAACACAAACATATTCACACATACTCACTCACACACAAGACATGCACACGTACACAAACAACACACTCTTTGGTATTATTGGGTTTGCTGGTTGGGGCTGTTACTGTTGGTGATGATGATGATGATGAGAGACTCACTCCTCTCGTCTCATCAATAGGATCCCCACAAACAGAACCATCGCCACCACCACCACATCCACTGACTGCACAGAGTGCAAAAGAGACTTTGTTTGCTTACCTCATGAGACTTTCCCACACGAACACTATACACACTCACACACATGTCTCTCCGTGTCTATCTGTGTCTCTGTCACCTCGAAACAAAACCAAATTGAACATTTCACAAACACTTTCTCTGTGCCATGCATGCCCATAACTCACGACGACGTACTTAGCCCATAACCACACGCACCAAATAAAACTCCAATAAACAAACAACTTCTAGTGTATACCTTCCTTTAGTTCCAACTCAACTTCTTCTTCGTGCAATCCAATATTGTATACCTACTCTCCGATTTTATTCCCAGGTCAGTCCTAGATAAGTTCATTAACAAGTTTGGATTTTTCTAAACTTTTTTTTCGGAGAATTGTATTTTGTAAACTTATTTTGCAGATTTGAATTTTTGGAGTGTCAAAATTATTAGTTGATTGATTTATAGAGAGCGGGGATTTATTTTCTGATACAGATTGAGAAAAAACCGGAAGTGACAAGTGAAAGAAAGAGAAGAAAAAATAAAGTGGTTGTTCGTGTCAAGAAAGGAGTAGAAGTAATTAACCCATTGCTCTAGAAAAAAGAAGAGTGGAAACAAGTGTTGCATGCTGCCCCCGTTTGTTCTACATCTTTCTATGTGCTTCGTGGTGTGTGAAACGGGTTAGGACTACACTCTCCATGTGAAAGAAATACAGGGGAAAAGTCTGGAGAAAAGAATATAAGAAGTACATACAGGGGAAAGAAAGTGACAGAAAAAGCCGACGAAGAGAAAGAGAGAAAGAGAAAGAAAAAGTAAAGGAGACGAGACAGGGATATAGCTCTTTTAGATTACACGGCGAGTTAAGCTAAGTGACTGGTGGTGGTGTCGGGGATTTCGTTGAAGTTGAAAAAGAAAGAGCGAGAAAGAGATCGACTCTGAAGTGAAAAAGAGTTTAAACGGGAGAGAAAAACGGCTGTTAGGGGAAAGTGTGTGAAAAGTTTTTCACATTCTTTTCACCCTTCGCTGTTCGCGGCTTGTCCTTTCCTATCTTGCTCATAGCTTAATGAATCTTGCCTTCCTCGGGTTTCGGGTATTATACTGCTATACAAATAATACAAACGAGAAACACATAATAACCTTAAGTCTATATGAATAGCGGGTAGTATTTCTTCTTTGAAGTGACTCTCGATTAAAATCCCCGTGATTTGTACAAACCTATCCTCCCCGAGAAACTTTTCAATCCTCATCATATTCTTCATTGGTTTCGTCTAACAAGTGTTTCTCCAAACCAAAAATGATCTATTAAGCACGAATTTAAGCATTTCAAGGGTGTCATAAGGATTTAGTCGGAAAACTCCTCCAATATCACCCATAATATTACAAGGAAAACTTTCTTGTGTACTTTACGCTAAAACTTGAGGAGAAAATAGAAGGAAGCTATTTTATTAGCAGAGTTTGTGCTTCTCCATGTGTATTATTGCGTGGATATAACTAACTTTGGTTTGAAAGGGTCTTAAAGTCGGCAACTTAAGTAATCTTTGATAATTGTATGATGTAAAGTGAATGTAAAGACTCGGAACTCAACAGAAGGATTACCAACTATACAAACACAGTCTCTTAATAA
Source organism: Pogonognathellus flavescens (assembly GCA_019776165.1). Classification (NCBI taxonomy): domain Eukaryota; kingdom Metazoa; phylum Arthropoda; class Collembola; order Entomobryomorpha; family Tomoceridae; genus Pogonognathellus; species Pogonognathellus flavescens. The sequence continues at coordinate 50,537 of JABASD010000225.1, forward strand.
ATACTTACCTATACAGACTCTTCAAATTCTTCCCATAATAATCATAACTACTGGAAGAAAGACGTAAAATAACAAAGACATGAATGATCTTCCCAGCACAAAACTTACCATAAAATCGTAACAGTCACCTCCTGAACAAAAACACAAACATTTTCTATATAAATCCTCCACAGTGTATTATTTTCCACAGTTGAGCTGTATAAGCTATAATAGTTTTAACTGGAAAGGAAAATGAATGGTGAAGGCTGAAGGAACAAAGTTAATTCGACAATATCCTTCTCAAGTATCTGCATGTGTTTTCCTCTACAGAGAAACGAGGAAAGCAACGTGGTGTAAAATGTAAGCTTCTCCTTCGTGTTCCTAATCAACCCTTCTTATCTTCTGCTTCACACACAACGAGACAGTCTCTCTCTCTCTCCTCTTTCTCCCTCCTGCTCTTTTACTCACGATACGGAACTCTGAAAGAAGTTCCGAGGCGAGAAGAAACAAGATGTTTGTGTTTTGTGTGTTTTTGGCTGCTCCGTCTTTGTGCAACGATTACAAGACGATACGGGTGTAAATTAGACCAATTTAATGCCTCCTTATTAGATTACATCTCCATTTCTTCTCTCTCTCATCCGCTCTTTCTCCGGTGAAACAACACAAATACGCCTGGTGACGGTGTGAGAGATAACTTTTACATAGAAGGGACAAGATTATTGTTTTAAAGTGTTAAGTGCTTCTCATATACATTAATATACCTACTATATACACTTACCACAGTTATTCTAGTTGGTACTTTCACTTTTCCCCAGTTCACTAAATTATAATCCTCAACTTTTCGTTTTATTATTGGCTAATATGCGGCAATAGTATTTTACGAAATGTCGGTTCATTCTTTAAGGCAATGGGAATGATATTTGTTGAACTTTAGGAGAACTGACAATTGTGTTAATTTAAAATGATAGGGTGTTCATAAACAATATTTCTCGTTGCTTGTCCGCTGTTGCTATTTGTGGTGAAAACATAAAGCTATAAATAGTAAATCAAAATGCATTTAGCAAGTGAACTCAGTTTTGTCACAGACACATATCACAAATTGGCCACTGAGGTAAGATCGGCTTTCTTTACTATCTGTATCATGATTGCATTTTTTCAAATAAATAAATAATTAATCCTTTACTTCAATCATCAATTGTACAATTAAGTAGTCATTTAATTCATGTTGATGTTATTTACTGTCCCTATATAAGGAAATCATAATTGAGACAGTTTTAAATTATTAAACAAAACATTTACCTATATACAAAACATTATATGAAACTTTATTTAAATTGTGTTCTTTTAAAAGAGACTCTGTAATTGCACTACTTTATGATCTTAAGTTGCACATAGCATAAAAGATGTATTATCACCCTCGTACCTCGTACTATTTTCCTTTAGTTTGTTTTGAGAGGAATTTGTACTGTATTTGTACATTTGTTTACGTTTTTAAGTAAGCTACAGAGTCTACAAAAATATTACCAGAAATGAAGAGTTAAAGTAATTTTTAAATGGAATGCATTTTTCAATGAATTTTCAATAATGAATATTTGTAACTCCAAGCCTTCAGTTATAAACTTTCAAACTTTATGTAGGTTGTAGCATACAATTAAAATACTACACTTCAAGTAGTACTATGATGATTGATATTTACTAAACAAATGAAAGCACAGTAAAGAAATCTGAAAGTTAAAAAGAAATAAACAATTATGGAACTGCTACTTTGGTTTGTGTATAGGTAATGGCCGAGCGAGCTCTGACAGAAATGTTGTCAGATTCCCCCGGGGGTGAGTTAGTGCGGACTGGAAGCCCCAATCTCGTCTGCTCTGTTTTACCCATCCACTGGAGATCAAATAAAACTTTACCTGTAGCTTTTAAGGTGACAAATCAAATTTCATTCTTTACACATTAATTACTTCCTTAAACCACGGGTTGCTGCAATTGGCAATACCCTATGGAGAAAGACCCACCTACATAATTACTTGCATTAATTATTAAATCAATTTCAATGAAAAAATTAAATGGTTAAATGATAAAAGAATAGAAACTTAATTTTTACGAAAAATTATTGCCTGAGTATTTCATTATGATGAATAGGATGACTGTTTTTAACTTTAGGTGATAGCTCTTGGAGAAATAATAGACGGAACATTGGTAACTGTGCGTGCAGGGAATGATGACAATTATTGTGGGGAATTGAGAAACGCAACAGCAATCATGAAGAATCAAGTGGCCAAATTTAATGATCTACGATTTGTAGGAAGATCTGGACGAGGTATAGGCAAGTGGGGAGTATTTTAGATACAATAAATTACCACCACTAAAGTAAAACTAACTTCTACAAAGTGTATATTAAACCAACACATTTTATTACACCAATAATATTTTTACCTTGCATGCATTTGTATAAATGTAATGTGAATTTCATGAAAATATTTTTACCTGCTTTAATATAACCTTTTCCTTAAAATATTTGCTATAACCAGTCGGGTTCCTGTTTTTAAGCAGATTACCATTATATACCATTGCACACATTTACAATGTAGTATTAGATTTTTAATTGCTCATTAATAATGAAGACTGTTGTGAAATTGTCTTCAGGCAAAAGTTTTACGTTGACAATCACAGTGGCGAGCAGTCCCCCTCAGGTGGCTACCTACAGCAAGGCAATCAAAGTTACAGTCGATGGACCTAGAGAGCCACGATCAAAAACCCGTAAGAATATTTTATGTTCACAAATAACTACTTTTTTCTACTAATCTATAGTTTAGCTATATAGACTATAAAATTTATTGCTACTATTAAAGTTCATATCACACTTACAGTATTTGGGGTGGGCTACGTTTGATCTTGACTTAAAACATCATTAGTGCTACTACATGATTTCATTTTTACTTTTAATAGTATGAAATACCGCTCTGTAATTTTTAACAAAATTAAATGACATTTTCTAAAGAATGTATGTACAGATCATTTTTGTGTCCAATTGTCAATTAGAATTCAATCATATTATTCGCTTCACTCTGCTTCAGTTTAGACTATAGACAGAGTATTTCACTGTTATTTTATGCAGGCATATAGATAAAATATTTTAGTTTAATGGTCAATATACCAACAGTAGGAGATTCCATGTAGGTACTCTAGGTACATAGAAAACTGTCATATACATGGCACATCCCTAAATCCGTATTGTTACTGATTACGCATGGAAAATAAAAAATAATATAGGTAAAAGTTAACAATCTCGTATTATTTAATTGTACAGAAAAATTAGGACCTGATATAACTGAATTATGATGCGCATTGTGAGTGTATTGCATAAATTGATAAAATTTATTTGATGAAATTGTGACTGAGTGACTGATATAGGGCAGCAGCAACAATTCCACTTTGGTTTTGGTCAGCGAGCATTTCTGGGAGGCTACACGGGGGCACTGGACCATCTTAACCGCAGTGCGGATTTTGCAATGACACTCAGTCGGATGCCCAACTGCCAAAGTACGTCCACTTGAACTTTTATGACATTACTCTTTGGTTTGGCCAACCAACCAGCCACATAAATATACCAAACCATAGGAACTGTCTATTACTATTGCATCTATATCCTCTCTCCTCCAATATTCCTCCATTGTCTCTAGTCTCATCCCACAAAATACCCATAAACGCCAGAACAAACGAAACACACAGAAATCCACACATATTTCCACACATACAAATACCTATACACCCTTGTCTATAGAGACACATTACACAACTAGATTCTTCCATGTAAATACTATCAAGAGCTTTATATCTATATATACTACATGAGATTCGTCCATTTTCTACTACTCCTGTTATTATTGAAGAGAGTATAGTGGTATTTCTATTTCTACTGAAGTAAAAGTGACTTGATGCTCTGGCTTGGCTGCTGACCTCACATTGGCCATACTGGCCACGCATCCTTCATCCAGCCAAACCAAACGAAACCAATCCAATCTAACCCACCATATCATACCACAACAACACTGCACACTAAGCCTAAACTAACCAACTCTAAACCAAAAGAGACGACAATCCGCCAATACTAATTCCATCTGATAATACGAGCATAGGTATTTTTATATACAGCAGATGAGGTAGTAGTAGACGCATAGAAATGTTTCCAATGCTTTAAGCGTATGTGAACTGTTTAAGAGGTATACGAGGAGACGCTATAACCTTTGTTTACATTTATGTATAATACTCTACAGACCAAAAAGTATGCGCGTGTGTGTTTTATTTTATAACAACGGAAATACATACAACATACCTCAAATTCACACACGTACACGTACAAAGGCAGGTGTACCTTAATTTGCGGATATTACTATACAAGGCTTTTGTAAATAGGAAAACGAGTTTTGCTAAGATTGAGCATTGATTTGAATCGGGAATAATTTGCATTGTAGGGAAATGTAAGGTTAGGGTAGTTCTAGGAATAGATATTCCTTAATGATTTTTTTGAGTTTGATATAAATTGAACATCAAAGTTGATTTTCGAAGATAATATTTACCTTGTAATGGAATTAGACGAGCAAACGTAATGATAAGAGCTGAAGCTGATAAAATATTATTTAGGTGATATTTTGTATTGCTTTTGATCACAGTTGTTTTACTTTGAAATTACATCACGAACGATTGATTTAGTCTCACATACTGCAAAATACATTTTTTAATTAAATCACTATACTTGCTGTATAAAATGTAGAATTTTGGGTGCATATGTAAAAGGCAACAACGTAACTTGGGACTGAATTAGTGCTCAATTGAAAAAGGTTAGATAATTTTGAATGAGTTGTACTATTTGGTCTTTTGACATTCTCTTTTATAAGTTTACTCTATTTGACTGCGGTATGTAAATATGAGACAGATTGTGTTCACCATTGAGATTTTTTACATGTTAATTACAGGCCAATAGTATTCAACTCAATCATTTAGTACCTAAAATTTCCCGTTTAGTTTGCATAAAAACAATTCTAGATACTTTCTCTGCTGTATATATAAATCCCCATAAACATCACCCAAAATACGAAATCATAGTAGTACCTTCAGCACAATAATGTTGATTTGTATAAATATTGTACAACAGTCTCAATATATGGGTTTATTAACTGAAAAGGTTGTGCTGTAATCATTACATGGGCATTCTCCATTCATATGTCTGAGAGAAAACAATACGTATAGCAATTCCCACGTAAATGTTGAAAATGCATCTCTGTGTCTCTTTATATATACACTTCCTGCTTTTCCGTCGTAATGAAGCATAAGTTGTGCAGTTGTTGGTATTGATAAACTGAAAACTTGTGTATTAGCTATTCACACACATGCACATCACATTCGTACACTTATATACTACATACTCTACTTATAACATAAGTAGATAAGTCAGATAGGATTCCCTGCCTCTAAATTACGGAGAGCATTATGACTCCTACTATATGGGTACTCTACTACTAAAAGATGTATGAATTATCAGAAGAACAGTGATTTGGAGTGTCTCTCCTGTATAAACACAAGGAAAATACCTGGGACACAATAAAGTTGATATGCATAAAGTGTTATATACGGAGGAGAGTATATCGTATAAGAGGAAAAGTGTAAATGCGGCATTGGCAGTTAAAGGTTGATGTAATGTAATGTGGATGTAAACTAATGTAATGTCTATTGTATGGTTTTCCCTGGGTTTCGTGGGTTTTCTCTGCTGTTGGATTGTTTGGTATTGCTACATTGAACGCGACTCGGCTCCGCACTCAATTCATTCTATTCCTTTCGGTTCGGCTTTGGTCTGGTTGGTTTGGCTTGGCCTGGTCTTGTCTGCTGCGGCGGAATGGTTCATGTAGATATGAGCCAAACATTCGGGTTGACCTCATCCTCCAACCATTGGGGTTATGCGTCTTCACCATATTCAACCTATTTGGGAAGTGGCTTCCCCAACTGTACCCTACAAGTAAGTCATTCCATCGCACGCAGCTCTCTCGCTTTCTCTTCACTCACACACACCACATGAGAACACACATTCACATTTTGTTCAATATACTGTATGTATATGTATATAGTTTAATATAGCTCTATATATGTTATAGTAGTCATGTACGTTTGCATATAAGGGAACGCGTAGTTTGTACGTGAAAGGATTTAACCTTTATAGGAAATCATGACTATGACAGTCCTTCTCTCATCCTAAAGATTAAATACAAAGCATCCGCCAATATAAGGCTTTGTGTTTTTCATTTCCATTTATTATGTTCCAATTCTACCTGTAAATATTTCAACCGTTTCCGTATGTGAATCAAGAGTCAATTTTCTGCCAAATTGATAATTTCATACTACAACGGATAAATGTATGTAATTAATTAATCTAGTAGATTGGTAAATGTTCCGGGGACATAGTTTATTACTGTATGTTGTAAATACAAATACGGACTGAATCAAAGCAAAGAAATTGGGTAATAAACAAATTGCACTAGATTGTACTTACAAGCTTGTAAGTACAATCTAAAATTGCACTAGCATGATTCCTTGATATTTAATATAAAATATTTGGGTTTGTTACAGCGAATGTCACGAAACGCAAGTAATTGCTTTACAAATCAATTTTCATCCCTGTGCTGCAAGATATTTCAATTTTGTCAACTTATTAGATATTCTATTCTATAATTATGTTGTATAGTATACGCAGTGATGTACTTTATAGTATTTTCCCTGTACAAATGTCACATGTAATTTTTTTTATACTACTACTTAACTACTTGCTATGATTCTTGATTCTTAATGAATATAGTATTATGTACTCTGACGATACTACATGAGACACTATATTATACACGTAATATTATTACGTGTATATTGTTTATAAGTACAAGGCATAGCTAACTGATATGTTCAACCAATTTGCCTTGCCATGTCAAGGAAGCTAAATATTTGATTTGCAATTTGGAGTTGTATAGTTGAAATTGAATAATAAATCACATAATGCACACAAAACTGTGTGCTCCCACTAGGATTCCTCTATATGTTCCATGTCAATCCTTATTCTGTTTATATACATGTGTGTCTGTGTGGGTGGATGGAAATGGTACAGTAGTACAATTTCCTTAAATTAGGGCAGAAAGCAAGTGTTTGTGCAGTACATGGAAATTATGAACTAGAATTACGAACACATTTCAGTTTCATTAGAACTCTCATGCAAATTATGTTCTCTCTAGTAGTATAATGCTGCAAAACCAATGCTCCTTACACACCGAGAGTATTCCGTACACTAATTTTAGCACAGTCTCCTACTTTTGTACACTTGGTCGTGTTCGTAAATAGAATGGAATTGTGTGAAAGTCGAAATTAGTGTTGAATAGACAAGATAGTGCTAACTGGCCATTGAACAGAGGAGCAAATAGCTTCAGCACTACAACTGTGATGATCTGAGTGTCTCTCATCTCTGGGAGTACATAGAATTTATCTGAGTGGAAATACAGCAGTGGTAGAGGTAGTAGTGCTTTGGAAGAGTACAAAGTGCATGCAGGCAGAGTGGAAACTTGATGTTCAACTAAATAGTAAATATGTGAGGGAAATGAAATGAATTTACCTACAATGCAATACCTAGCTACGTCTGAATTTTGTTTCGAAGCTTCTCTCTGACTAAAGTACACGTGTATGAATATAAATATATACGGTGGTGTCTTGTGTTACGTAATATGATGCTAAGCTATGTTGTTGTGATACTTGTGTAATGGAATTCAACGAAATTGTTGAGTTAGTTGGTTTGAAAACGTGATAGGATTACTACTAGTGTATAGTATAGCTCCAAGGTTTTCGTTTTCAGTTTCAGTTCAGATTTGACTTAATTCGGTTTTAGTTTTACCATTACTGCTACGATACTGGGAACGTAGTAATATTAAAGCATAGAAGTTTGGATGAGTGTAGAAGTCCGTTGGAAGAGTTCAGTGAAAATCTGATGCTGTTATAGATTGTATAAGCATTATGGTACGCATTATCACTATGTTACCGATATATGGAAGGAAAATTATACTTTTAGGACAATAGGAGTGGTAAAGCTCACAGATATGTAGAAATAGACAAAGAGTAGAGAGAGAGGTAGAGGAAGCGTAAACACAAGTCAAGGCATGACGTTCGTGTTGAAGTTCCTGGTAGGAGATAAAGATAGGACTTTCCCAGTACAAAGCAAAGACAAGCCGAAAGTTTGTGTTTATAGGGACGTACAGGAGGTTTCCTACTATCCCAGACCTGATGTGCACCGCTATACGAAAACCACAACCTCATTTACTCAGAATTTCCATTAAAAGGTCTCCTTCGGGCTGCGTCTGCTCCGAATTTCTAAGTTACCCGATGAGATGACTTTCCCAGAGTACCTATGTACATACATACACATTTTAGCCTGAAATTCTAATAATGTTCTCCTTCTATGTACATACGTTTTTGCTTTTACTACTAGAATATAATACAAGTGATGTATTTAGGAAGAGATGAATATATTATTTTGTGTGAAGTATCTTTAATTAATTTCAATGTAAAAATTGTATTTTTAAGGGAGCAACGGGTTCTTTTGCTTCAACTGGTGCACTAAGTCTCCCGGATTTGGGAACAATGGCGTGTACGAATTCCATATCAGGAGTTGAGTACTCGTCTTCTACTCCAGCCTCTAATTCCTCAGGTAAGAAATCTATTTCCACTTTCACCATAGGTAGGTATTGTACAATATTGGTATGTCTTTAAAACAATAATGCTATCCTGCATGAAAAATGAGTTTTACCAGGATCAAGAAAGATAATAGGTACATAAAAATATATTAACAGCTAATTTTGATAGAAAAACAATTTCTCTTTCCATATAGGGGTTGCAAGTAAAATGACATTTTCATAATTTAGTATTGCCTAGTAGGATTTCGTGTCTAACTCTTGCAGAAAAGTTCTTCCGAGTACTTCTGTAGTGTAGGTATAAGGAACCTGATAATAGAAATTGAATTGCATACGTAATACGTGTATGATGGAATGGAATGACTAAAAAATGAGATCACGGGATAAAAGGTGTGTTGATATTTTTATATCAGTTTTGACAACGGAGAGTCAAGTATCGCCCTCGTCAGACGTGGATCCTTTAGGGGCAGCTTCGGATCGTTTATTATCACACAGTTTAAATAGTGGCGGAGGTGGTGGGACTTTGACTTCCTCAACCTCAGCTATTCAGCAACGTGGTGGTGGTTTGAGTAGCAGTGGTTTAGCTCTTGCCGGTGCATCTTCAGCCCTTTACTCTGCCTCCGCTTCATCTACACCCTCCGGAGGTGACTTTAGCATCCGGGAAGATCAATATGGATCTTCTTCAGGACAATCTCAATCCGTTTCCTCTTCTTCTCACTTACAACTTCAAGGAAACGGTTCCTCCTCTGCTCATTCCCATGCCAATCTGAACTTGAACAATTCTTCATCTTCCGTGGCAGCAGCAGCGGCCGCAGCTGCGTCCATAAATAACCCAGCTCATGCATCCGGAGGCTCCATGTCTTCTTACTTGGGCTCATTTCCTGCAGCAGCCGCAGCTTCCTTTTTTTATTCGCAACTCTACCTGAATGATTTCGACCCGAGTGCTGTAGCTGTTCCTGCCATGGCTCCTTTAACCAATCACCACGCTCATCATCACCATCACCACCATCACAGCCACAACAGCAGCACCAGCAACAGCAGCACGGCAAATAGTCACAATTCTTCGAATAATTCCTCCTCATCCATTCAGCAACAACAACAACAGCAGCAACAGCAACAACATCAACATCATCACCATCATCACAACCGGAGTCAACAGACTGCAGTCTCCCATCAAATGAATAATGGAACAGCTCTTCTCGTTCAGCAGCAGCAACAACAGCAACAATCCCACCTGAGCCATCATAATGTACAACAACAACAGCAACAACAACAACAGACTCATCATCATCACCAACAACACATGCTGACTTCGACACAACAGGCAAATAGCACTCAGCAACCTCAAACACAAAATAATTCGGGGACGCTACATGCCAATCCGTTAGCAGATCTCCCCACTCATTCCCATACACATTCCAGGGTGCAAAGATCAACACAACAACCACAGGCAGGGGCAGACGCCCTCAGTGTCTGGAGACCTTACTGAACAGTTTCTTTTTAACATTCTCATAAGTACGTCTTAATTAATACTGGTACTATTTATAAGTAAATTACCAACTAAATGCTCATTTCGTTAGTAGAATTAGAAAATTAGTCGAGAAAGTTGTTCTGTTTTTTATTACAAGGTTATTATCCTTACAAAGCTTTCTCGTATGGTTCTTCTAGTTAAAGTTAGAGTTAAAGGCAGTAGGATAATAGGGGTATGTAAATTAAGCGAAAATTATATATTGTACTTAAATATTCATATTGATGATTTCATTTTCAACGTGAATTCTTTTGCATCATGTTAGTTTGTGACTTATTTGTTTTTTTTGTGTTAATATGGCAAGATCAGAATTCAGTTGTGGAATATTTGCAAGTTTAAAAATTCTGTATAGGAAATGTGTCCAATGTAAATAATATTATACTAGCAGCAAGTTAACAATACTTCTAAAACCTTATAGGAATGTCATGCAATAGGTGTACATGAACAATGCCAAATTAATTTATTGACTTAGAAAATCTAAAATTTACATCAGTCTATTTGTAGGTAGAAAATTTTTTTGTGATCCTGTCTTTTAAAAGTTTATCACATGTGAATCAACAGGATGTTAATTGGAGTTCCAAATTAAGTGATTTTTGTTACGCAATGAGTTTAGGATTAGGTTTGTACAGATAAAGTGATTTTAATTAATCTTACGTATGCGTTTTATGTATGTGTATGTGCAGGGGTTGTAAAATATACAAGTAGAACTGAATCTGTATAATCATGCAATTGAATCGGTGGAGAATAATTAATGACGAATAAATGTTGTTTAATAAATAATGATACCTTTTGACATGTTGTACTAACATAAACGGTAATATCTAGAGTATAGTTCGTATAGACAATGTGTTGTGGGTAAAAAAGTTTCAATCTGAACAATTGCATTTAGGAATGAACAAAATCATCCCAAAAGCTCATCCAGTTTGAAAATATGCATATAAATATTGTATGTACTGGTATTGCTAGTATTAGTTTCTACTGTAAAAATGATGCAAGAAAGTTTACAGCGAAGAAAGTATTTTTATGGGAGAGAAAGTGTGAAAGTGGTTTGTTGTTCAGAAAGAAAGGCACGAAATGACAAGCACGCGAGAAAAACGTGGAAAGAATTTCTTTCTTTGCATTCCCGCGGCATAGAAGAAGAGAAAAAGTGAAGAGAAAGGAAAAGAACGGGGGTTTTAGGTTTTGGGTATTTAAAGAGTAGGAAATAGCAGAGGGATTGCTTTCCCTGTTTCTCCCCTCCTGCCAAAAAAGAAATTCGGGTAGTACATAGTGTAGTGTAGTGGTAAGAAAAGGAAGGGCATTCGGTTTTTTCCCTTTCACAGTTCGGATTTTTGTTTACTTGAGAGTCAGATGGCGTCTTGCGACACTTTTTTCGGATTTTTTGTCTACGCTCCACCACCACCACCACAGCAAAAGCATCTGCAAACTCGGAACAACTTCCGTCCTGTCATTTCTTTTCTCTTGCAGTTGAGACGCTTTCCTCTAGAGTCCATGTCTTGTCATAAAATTGAATCAAAACTCAACTCTTTCTCAATCCACAATCTTCAGACACTCAACAACTACGCAACTCTCTTCAACGCACTTTCTTAACACTTCCACCAATTCCCCATCCAAATCATCAACTGAGATTCACTTCATTTCTATTTTCCATGAAAACACTTTCTATAGTAAACTTCCGCAACCTGGAGAGTTACCCCAAGGAAAAATGCAAAATTTTACAGGTAAGACATTTATCTAGTATCCTGCTCGTTTAAAAATGTATCACATAAGTAATCACATTAGTATTTCCTTAAAAAATCGCATTTGCATTTTTCCAATTTCTTTACTACAAACCTGACGTTATTTACATTCGATTCCTTAATACAAACCTAAGTAGATATTTTTTTAACCTATTGGTTAAAAATCTATCAATTTTTCTAGCTTACAAATGAAGTTGCAGTGGAATTAGTGCCAAAGTAAAACTAGCTTTAAAAAAATCCTGCCTGTAAACCTTTTTCACCTATACCTTATAAGTTTTCTAATATTATGCACTATCTGGATTGAATAGCTTATTGTGAAGTTGTACATAATATTACGTATAAACAGCGTAGCGATGAAAATGATAAGAATCTGTGCATGGTGCACACAGCACCTAGTTTATTACATGATCCGAAGATACAAAGGAATTAATAAAAGCAATTGAGGGCTTAGGGCAAAGGCTGTGACAGGAATGAAATTAGAATTACTACAATACACACAATGCAGGCATTTCGGTAGCCCTAGTCGTAGATAGCGGGTGATGAGATGTAAATGGAGAAAATGTAAAATGCCCGATGGAGGAATAATTAATTACAATAATTAGAAGTAGAGGAAGCCCTGTCGGCACACTGCTACTACTACTCTTCGTATATAGTAGTATTATGTAAAACACATACAAGAGAAACTCTGACAGAGTCCACATTACCTTTATACCCTTCCTATCTGTATTTCATGTACTAAAAAGCTTAAAGTACACAGAAGAGTGTTAGTTTTAGTAAATCTTCGCTAATATGAAACACATGCACACACACGGAGAGTTTGGCCTTGTTCTTCCCAAGTACTTCCCGGGTATTATCAACAATAGATTTATATTTCAGGTTCAAGTGGATGATGTTCATTGAAATAGTGAACACAAACTTTAGCTTATTATTGTTAGGAGTATTAGAGTATGTGCATTACGAATTCAACTGTTAGAAATAGCAAGGGTGACTTTTGTATGGCAATACACGTGTTGTATCTGTATATGGACATGGTGGAGGGATATAGTTTTGTTTTAGACGTTTTAAAGCAAGTAATGCATATGGATGTTGGTGCAATGCAATGCAAAGTAATAATAAGCATAAAGGGAAGGGAAGTAATTTAGTTTGGGCTTGGTTTGCCTGTAGTGAGTAGGAAAGGAGAGCGGAAGGGAAAGGTTGAGTGAAAATCGTCTAGTGACTCTCCTCTAATCTCTAAAGCATCAGCAGCTCGTTTTATTTTAATTGCTCTCCTCACACATTCTCTTCCTATGTACGTAATTTAGGTACTTATCTTACTTAACTTTACTCAGTCCCTGTGGACAAACTTATATTCTACGGTATACAATATTATTTTCTTCCTTCATCTACCACTCCCACTATACAGTCGGGTTGCGGACTGTGTAAAGATACGCACAGAGGTACTTTCGGCTTTGCTACAATTTAACTTTCCGTTGTTGTTCCCTTTATTCACTATTTATACACGTCATATTAACTATTTACCTTTGTGTGACGAAAATCCACAATAATAAGTGTTACAAATGAACCAAGTCATCATTCCACTAAACTCCTTCTCAAGAGACACCATTGTAATTTCAAAACAGAGAAACACATTTGTCAAAATAATTCCCTGCAAAGAGTTTAAGCAATAATTTTCAATTTCTTCGTTTTTTTCATTTCATAGATCCAATTTACACGGAAAAATTAAAATTGCGATTTTAAAAGCGTTAAAATGCAATTTGTAATAATAAGATCACTTTTGTTAACTTCTATAAGACAGTTTGTATTATTTTATTTACACTGTACATAGGTTGTTGTTCTATGAAATCATCATTGAAATGGACATTGATCAGTTAAAGAAAGAAGTACACCTAAGAGCTTGAAATAAAATTGAAGGTACATAAAATATGTTTAATAGAGTTTTATTGGGAGAGTTGTTTGTGTACAGACGGTATTTGTACAAAACGAAGGCAGAAGAACTAACAAGAAATATGGAAGGAAATATGAAGTAAGGCGTAAGTAATATATGAGAAAGGGGATTGAAGAGAAATCCTACCGGTAGCATAGAGTGCGGAGTTGACTCATGAGAGAAGAAGAAGGATCCTCTTTTGAACAAAACAAACTACCAAGATCCGACAAGGAAATCAGAAAAGAAAGCCTTCAGGAAGCGAATCAACAATGAGACAGATCCGGATACAAGAAAAGTGAATCGCTCTTGGGCTCCATTTTTTCTTCCTCTGAACATTACACCATCTAAACTATAAACTCAACTATTTATACACATAAAACTCAAACATGATTCATTTTTCTCTCCGGCGATTCCTTACTGGAAACTTCCAACTCTTTGCACGCACATAATTTTAAAACGTTATTCATTACCATAAGAAAAACCGATGCAAAATATCATAAAACATCATAAACACTTCCACACTTACTCACTTCGACAAAATAAACATTTTCTTCTTAAAAAGTAGAAAGCAAACTAACATAAAGGAAGCGGATCTTGATTTTACACAAAAAGGTTTCAAATGTCACACAATGCCCCAATTGAAAAAATCTTAAGTCAAAAATCGGCATTTCTTACCCTCTCTGCACCCCTACTGGTCCTTTTTCTTGCATTTATTCTCAGAATGTCACAATGGTAGTCAAGCTGGAAAAAATCGTTGTACATAATCCAATTGTGTTAGATTCTCCGTTATACATCATACGGTACACGGTGTAGTTGTCAAAACATAATTCCCCTAGCACTTGATACGTTATACGTAAGAAAAATAAGCCATTTGTGTCTCGCGATGACAGAAAAGAAAAGAAATCCCTTGACAAGTCGTAAACTCGTAAAAACCTGAGCCTGAACTTACATTCTCATTCTTACAAATACTTATATATGTATATAACGTTTAATGTAATGTGATGTACAGTAGTAGCTCCTAAAAACAAAACACAAAAACGATTGTGTCAATAGGAAAACTATAATGTATACTTCCCATGACTATTACTACTTGCACTGTCTTGAAATTACATTAAAATCCCATTCCGTTGTTTACGTGCAGTTATTGCTGGAGAAAAACCTCATAGTCCCATACTTACCCGTATAATATTGCGTCACACAACTATATTACCATTATGTGTCTCTTCGTCTTGTTTCTTTTTGTAGCAGACAGAGAAAGAGAAAGATTACTCATGAAACGGCATGTAAAATGTTTATAGGCTAATTCCATTGAAAAGGGAAACCATAAGTCGCTTATAACATTATGGGATGGGGATTGAGAGCAAAACAACAAGAACTGACTATTACTAAACACATAGGAGGTAGTTGCTCCGGCAAACCAAGAAGAGCTGCCTCACATAGAAAGAAAATAAGACAAGAACTGTTTCCACATGCAGAAAAGACGGAGAGAGAGGAAAAAAACATGCCATTAAAACAAAACAATGTCTTTTCTCCGTCACATCCCACTCAATCCAACCAAGCCATGCACCATAGGCCAAAAAACACAACAGAATGAGATTTTGTTTTCCTTTCTCATTCTTTATGCATGCATACACATAACATAACGCAGCCAAACATAACATAAGGCAACTCTCTCAAAAACTCTACACACAATACTCAGAAAAGCTTTCTCTCTACCTTTGCTATACATAGTAGATACTAGCTAAGCTAAGTAATCTAATGTATGTACATGTGTGTTGGTAACATGAGTCGTTCTGTGATTCGGATTCACTTGCTTTTTGACTTTCTGAGTAGTAATAGGGCGAAAGGCAAATGAAAGGCAACAGAAAAGCAAATGTGCAGCAAACACACACGTAGTACATGTAGAAAACACACAGAGAGCAGAAAACCAAACAAACCTATAAGGCGGCTGAGAGAGAGCCAATAATAAAGGGAAAAAGACTCGACACAGGCAAAGAGTACTGGCATGTAAGTTTAAAGAGCACTTCCCTTATTTGCCTGTTGTCTTTTTCTTGTGTGTGAGTTTTTTCTGGGCTGACTACTTGACTTGTTTTCGGTCTGGCGGACAGAATGGGATATGATTCCATCGCATCCGGCATATTAGGCGAACACGTCTTTTTATTTCTCTGCGAGCAGAAACGAGTCCCCAGAGATATAATTGTTTTCGCAATTTTTTCGCCCCAGAAAGAAATCACGGGAAGAATTATGCATTTAAATGTGTTTTTTCCTGTTTCCTTTCACCCGCTTGGTGTAGCGGGGCATGTTCACTTGTATACACCACGTTTACTTTACTTACTCACGCTTAACAAAAAATAATATGTTTTTATTGGTATATTATATAACATGTTTTGTACATGCCAGTCTAATAGACAATGCCACACGATAACATAACGGCAACTAAAACTTAAACTACACCAGCAGTACTTCAAGTGGAGAAAAACTCCATACAAAACATCAACTATGTAACTATGTGTACATTAGAAACAAAGTCAAGTGGATTGCATACTGTGTGAGTCGAGTGCTTTACTTTCCCCCTACTAAAAACTATGAAATGTAAAACGCTCTCTAAACCTAATATCATCCAAACTTAGAAAAATCTCTCACTTTTTCCTATTGTACAGATATACGTAATATTTTTACATACCATGGTATCTGTGTAATGAAAGAATACTGTATATAGATTAACTCTTTTATAAGAAAACCTAAAACCAACCTCGGGGTTGTCTCTCTGTACATAAAAATACATTTATTTAAACACTATACATACACAGAAACGTTTGTAGGCATTTCCCGTGTATATAAATGTAAAACACAGAAAGTATAGGCATAGATAGCTGCTGTTGTATTGTGTTATGTTATATAAAATATTATAAAAAGGAAAAGATGCATTAAGGCATTGCCTGAAGAGAGATTGAAGAGAAAAAGTGTAGTATCTGTTTGCATAATATGAAAAATGTGCTGGAGTTGTTAGTTTGCACATGTTAAAGAGTAGTAGTGGTACTAGCAGAGGAAGAATCCACGAGTACAATATAAAATATACGTTTGAAAGTAGACTAGACGAAAAAGACTGGAGTTTAAATGGCCTTACTGGTTTTCCAAGGCGGCCACACTCTGTATCCGCATAACGCTGCGGTACGACCGACCGTGGCCTAACATTACGAACATTCTGCCCAGAAATGCTCTATTCAAAACCGGAGAGGACGATTCTAAAGCATAACTTAAAACAGAATGCCATACTGCAATTCTTATGAATTCATGACTATATACACTCACCAACTCTCAAACAAAACCAGCCACGCTCTATATATAGACACGTTTCCCACTATGTATTATAATGTACACAAACCTACTCCACTACTACTACTACTACTATTTACTATGCAAGATTTACTTGAAACCAAGGCTTACTACTTGTGTATTGCAGAATAGAAGCTGAGTGAAAATAAAGGCAAGAAATTACTGCGGATTGTTGGATAAAGCATTTCGGTAGCATTAGATTACACAACAGATGTATATAGCGTTGAGTGAAGTTGCAAACTGAATTTTCTCTGCAAAGTCTGTACAGTATAGGAGTAACGCTATATATAAAAGTGAGAAAGGTACCTAGGACCTTCTATATGAAAATTTCAGTTTTACACAATAGGTAAAAGGCATTTGAGTTGTTTTGAAGCGGAGATAGAGTGAAAGCTACAGGGCGAGATGAGATAAAGTAAAGTAGGCGAGTAAAGTGGAAGTGGAATGAGACTACTATGATATTATGTAGTGTGGATGAGAGAATTGAAAATTACTGGCAAAATAGGCATGCCGAGGGAAGCCAAAATTATTAAAAGTTGCTCTAAATTGAAATTGTCAGTCTGCAAGTCTCCACACTGCAACACTGCGTTAAAATATAAACTATCATACCTATCCACACAATATTCCCGGATACAACACACACACAAAGCTCTATCATTCAGTTTCTGTACACAAGAAAGCAACAGCCAGCAAGTTTATAATATTTTCTATACAGTTTACCAAAATATAGTGAAACTGGAACTTATGTAGATATAATAATGAAACTTTTCTTATATATATAGACATATAGACTGTACATGGCATATTGTAGGTACTAGATATATTTTGTATAGTTAAAATGTTGAGAATTCCTTTATAAGTAATATGTAAGTGAATTTGGTAGGAAATAACGTTAAGGGAAGTGAAAGTGGGATAATATTGGGAGTGTATGTAATATTATGTAGTGCGTTTAGTAGGGGGTATATAGTTTTATTAGGAATGGTGGAGTGTAAGTGTACTTATAGCTTATAAAGTGAGTTAGGTTTAGTGAGAGCGCTATTATTTATAGGGGTTGAAGGTGTAGGAAAGGAATGGGAAATTAAATAGTCGACGGCTATTCGGATTTTATTGAAGATTGAGTCGAGTTGAGTTGACGGTCCGTTTCCAACCAGATGTTTCCCTTGTTGGTTGTTCTCTCTTGTGTGTGAGGGCAATGCGAGTCAAGTCACTTTCATTCTTCTCTCTTTTCCTCCTAAGTCAATTCCTACTACAACACATTTTATACCAAGGCGACTCAGAGCGAGGGGCATATGGCATGGCCACTGCTATTCTAGTATAGTACTACACAAATATGTGATGTAGTAACAGACAGCCCGGTTAAATACTACACTGGAGATATTTAGTAGCAAAATTGTAATAGTAATACATTACAGAATGGTTTTCGGGTGGGAAAGAGTGGGAAATGGGTTCTTACTATATAAGGAACCCTCTATATGAGCATTTGGGATTAGTATAATGTGTATGGGTGTGCTTTCACTAACACGACATTACATGCCATTATTATTTGCTCCATATGGGATCTCTCTGAAACATTATTAGCTCTCAGAAACATCCGTATCAATAAGCCTTTTGTTCAAATTCCTGTCTCTGCCCCGATTCTAGGAAAGATGGACACAACCAAGAAAACTAAATATAATTCACTCATTCAGAATCTGATACGAATATTATGACAACCAACATGTTAGCGTTGTATTGTGCATGAAAAAGTTTTTGTACAAAGATTTCGTACGACAACACTATTCATTTTAGTTTAAGGCTTATATCCTCAATCATACTCATTAGATTGGTGCTGCTTCCTTCATGCTTTTTTGTGACATTGTAAATGAGGTACACATGGCAAAAATAAATCTGTTAAATATGTTTAAAATAATTGTTTATTATTTGAAGAAATCAACGTATGGAAATAGTGTGAACAAAATTCTTCAAAACCTTTACATGCTTATAAACATCATTTATTTACTGTAAACTGAGAATTATAGATATTTTCTAAACAATTACTTGTCTAATTCTAATACTTGCGTTTACAACTAACTTGGACTGTAGGCTATATGAAGAAATAGAAAATACAGACATAATTTTATAAATGATTGTATTTTACCAATGGATTGGTTGAGTGCAACTGATTCGGGTTGCCTGTATACAAATCCTACTGATTTATACAATCATCTATTGGTACTTATATACTTATGTAGTTTGCATTATAGAGCCTCAGTCAAGTCATATAATATGTTGTTTGTTGTGATATTATGTCACAAGCAGCATGTCTGAGTAACTTCTGTTGCATGGTTTGGTATTGCATTATACGTATGTTGTGTTCTGAGAAAATGAGAGTACAATAAATCACATTCGGTTGTTAATTAAAATCTTCGCCTGCCATTTTCATCCCTCGTCTGCGACTTATTAAACCCAAGTTGACGTACACACACACCCTACCCTACACTTTCTCGGGATTGACGTACTGCAGGATTTCCTGTTATTAGTGGTGATATAAAATACTAAACAGGTATCTTTTCATATACTCCTCTAGAGGCAGTAACCACATGATCAATACCCAACTTAAACCTTCATAGCTATAAACACTCAAGTTTTTACTCAAACCATAATAAATAAACTTTCTAGTCAGCAAATCAACAAACTGTCGGGCAACAGTAAGATTTTAAGATAGATCAAAACTCAAGTTGAAAATTCCAAGTTTAAAGTTCGCCACACCCACACAATAATATATTTTCGTACTACACCTACATGTTTTGCTTACGTTAGCTTGCGTATTTCTTGGAGTGGATCATAATGTAATATTGTAAATAGAGAGGTATTCATAAATGAATCAAAGTGTGCCGACCACGAAGAATATACTCAATTGCAGCTCAGCAGCAGTAGTAAAATACGAATGAATGAAATTCATTAAATTCAATCACAAGTCCAAACTTAATTTGAAATGACGAAATGAGAACCAGAACTTTGTTTAATTTAACCTTATATCAAAACAATACGACATATGCGAAAGTAAATCTTAGAATAATTTCCTGGAAGTTTACCAATCTACTTACTACATACCGAATCCAGTAAACAGAGTTTTGACAGCATTTGCATTACTGATTCTTAGAAAAAACAGTTGCTGCAGTTATAACTTTGACGTTTACAATTACACGATTTATGGAAATCTCATTACACCAAGACAAATTTGAAAAGACTACACTTTTAAAGTCATACAGCACATTTTTCATTCCCTTTATACAATAAATGACTGAATATTCAGAAATTGATTGCTTTCATTTGTACATCAGGATTTTGCGATTTAATGATTGAAAAGACAAAAAAATAAGCTATGGAAGAATTGTTTGTAAAAATAAAATGCACGTTGGAAAGAAAGAATTGTAGATTATAGTACTCCGTTTACACAGAATGGATGTTATAAGTATACTTCAACGCGCTACTTGTTTCCGAGATCTGAGAATTGCTTTAACCTGTTTGTCAGTAAGGAGAAAATTAGGAATAGTAATATTATAGGCCACTGCGTGGCAAGTGGATTAAGGAGATTTGTATTGTATTAAAGAAGAAGATATAATAATAAGTCTTGACACAAACTACGACAAGCAAGGAAGAAATAAATGGATAGCGAGAGAATGAGAGAGAGAGAGCGGGAGCGGGTGAGGGAAGGAACTGGTAAACGGGCAATATATTTTATGAAAGCGATACATTACTCAAAGCTGCTGACAGCTGAACTTTCTTGGGCAGACTAAACCAAACCAAGTCATGAGACTCATTCCTTTTCTTACTTATTATTACTTACTCCTACTACTACTTGTAGTTTTCGAACAGAGAGGCACAAGCATAATATATTACTAGGTATGTTATACACTTCTTGCATTTCCCTTTCCTTCGCAGGATTCTTGTGTAGTAATGTCTAGATTTCGATTCCCTTTCATTTTCACTGTTCTATGTGAGAATGAGACGAGGACAAGTTTGTTTGGAGCTCTCTCTCTCTCTCTCTGTGCCTTTGGAATTCACTGTGTGTGGAACAGTTCAGTCGAAAAGCCAAGTAGATTAGACAGCAACAATACACCCAGCACCAAATCAAGAAACAACACAGAAATACACACACAGAAGGCAAATTTCAGAAACATATTGCAATGGGTACACATAAAGCATAAAACTATACTATACATACCCATTACTATACCCATATCTATATGCATGTGTATTCTCTATACAACGCTCTAAGGTAGCTACTTATATTAATTTTATTCTGAATTCTTACTAAATGTCACAGTTTGTATAACAATTTTCTATCAAACTATATAAAATACATATCCTATCCTACAGATCCCACATCATTTTCTCCAGTCATTAATAATAGCATATTATAAGTAAATAAATTAATTGTATCAATATCTCATCCACGATTGATTATTTTACAAAAACATTAAGATTATCGCAATTATTTACGTAAGTACAGATAAATTATATCAAATCATAAAATTAATGCTTCTTATCAGAGGTTTAAGTAGTCTGTTCAACCATATATATCAAATCATGCTGAAATCTTGCTCTGATTTTTAAATGTAAGGTCAGATTCTGCAATCAAATAATATGTAAGTAATGATTTTCTGTCAAATACAAATTTCATTTCACCACTTTAGTTTTGTTGGAATTTTTAGGTGTTGATTATATTTGTCACATAATATTCTATTTCATCTCTCAGAGTTATTACAGGTGCATTCTTAGCTTGTACGGCAGAAAAATAGAAAAAAATGATTTAAAAAAACAAGTCTTTAGTATTTAAATTGCTTACAATAGGGGCTTAAGGTTTTACAAACGGTAAGTAATTAAATGCGACACACATAGCCTTATGAATTGTCATGTTTACTGTGACTCATGATTGTGTGAATATACGTTCGTTTAGTCAGTATATGAGAATATACCTATATCATATATCATATAGTATACGTTGTATATGATAGCATCGTGTATTTGCGTATAGGAGTAACATAAAAGATACATTGCATTGTAATAATATTGGATGAGAAAGTGAAGAGTATGCCAAAGTTTATGATACGCTCATAGTAACCCAATAATAAATATAATATTGTAGCTCTCACAGTTGCAGTTCTTCACGACTGATTTTCTGTTTCTGTGTGTATGTATTAGTATTTGAATGGGATTAGTAGAAGGAGCATAGTAGTGTGGGATATACCATAGAGAAATAGTTGGAATGAAAAAGAGAAAATGTATAGTGTGTCTGTGCAAGTGGTGTTCTGACTTGTGTTGGGTGGTAGACAAGAGCAAGGCGAAAGAAAGGAAGGAAGCTTATTAAATATCTGCTCACAATAAATTTACGACCTTTTCACTTGACTCCATCTCTCTCTCTCCTCTTGTCTTCACTTCCATTCACTCTGTACTGTTTACGTTTACTTACAGCGCCCAACCACCCAATGAATGCTTTCCTTATTACGAGACACTCACACACAGACATGTATTTGCAGTTGTGCAAGAATTCTATGCGAATAGTAATAATAATGATATTATGGAGACTGTGTGTGGTGGCAGTGGCCTGTGCTCCATTATTATCCGTCTTTCCATATACGTTCATACATTACATTATTTATTTCGTTTATGTGCACCGTGGCCCACTAAATAAAACTTTCTCGTTCCAAGACAATGCTTTATGCTTTCGTCATTCAGTACAAAAACTAAAGATTTTTTTCGATTCAATTGCTTTTCTTTTCTTTAATTGGATATGCTGGTAATTATAATAATTACTAATTAAATAGTAATATATTCCATGTATAATGTTAGATCAAAATATTTACAACTGTCTTTCTTACATAAATACTTTAAAGTGTAAAATTCTACATGTGATTTTCATTTTTATAGTCTGCTACTGAATACAGTTGGGTATAGTAGGTACATGTTTAATATCTAAACATTCAAGGTTCAAGTAGATCACATAAGTCATGTTTCCAGAAAAAGTGCAGAGGTGAAGAAAAGTAAAATCTAAAGTAGTGTTGTTGTAAGTAGTCATGAATATGTTGTAGTAGTCGAAGTTTTAAATGAATAGTATTGTCTGCAGCTTTCTTTCAATTCGATTTGTAAGGTACATATTTCTATGTCGCATTTATCATTCTTTGTTGAACACGACACAATAAATATAATTTAATAGTGTCAAGGCCAAGTCCGAAGAGGAAGAAAAATTGCAATATTCAACGAAAGTATGTGAAAATGCCTCTTTGGCATTCTACAATCATTTATTTCCAAAATAAAAAATTGAAACATATCCTGTATGTTTTATGGGATATCTTAAGAGAGTCGAATTGCGGTGCCCAAATTTTAAGACAAATCTAACGAATTATTAGGATAAAGTATATAGCACATATTTACCTACAATGAGTATAAAGCATACAACCTACCATTACAATTTTCGTAAAATATTTTATTAGTATACCTCAAATAACTAAACAGGTTAAATGCATGAAAAATATTTCCAATAGTCCAAATTTGATTTATACTAATTAATATCCTAAGTATTGTAAGTTTAAATGAAGAATTGTCGATAGGTACTTCCTAGAAATATGTAGTAAATACTATTAATAAACAATATTATACAGAGCAGAAAATTGGCATTAGTAAAATTATGAAAAATATTCCATATTGTAAATCCCAAAAATGTCTAACCAACGACACACTACTGACTACTCTGAAAGATTACACACACAAAACTGGTTTTATTATTATTACTCTTGAAAAATTGAGACTCCCAATCACAACCAGCGTATCCTTTCGTCTTTGTTTCACTTCGTTTCATCTTTGCATTCGTGTGTGTCATTGTTCCCCGTATGCCAAGTGGAAAAATTCATATAGAAGAAATTGCTCATCTCTACTTCTTTGATTTTCAATTTTTTCATGACACAATAGAAAATATCGAAACGAACATCATCCATATACATTTCTCCTATAGACTCATTTATATTAAACCTTCAGATAGGTAAAATATTATCTCTTTATAAATGTGGGTACCTATTCTATACAAATTCATGCGTGTGTAATTTGAAGATCAGTTTCGAATGCAAATGCATTTTTGAACTCTGGTCTTTCCTCGACTACTTTTACATCTGTGCTACTATTATAGAAGCACATAAATAGACAGCAAAGTGAAACTATGCAGAATAGAAGAAGAAAGCAAATAAAGTGAAAACAGTGAGAAGAAAAGATAAAAAGAAGTGAATGAGACTGACGAGTAGTATATGATGAGAGAGAAGGAAAGAAGAAAAGTAAAGGGGTTGAATGTTGAGTTTGGTGTTCGTGTAGCCGGAGTAGTAAAGTAAATGAAAAGAGCAGGAGAGACTGTGATCTTTCTAATTCATCATCATCTCCGTTTCAACTCAACTATGAAATCTTCCGCTTTGGTTTGCTTTGCTCTCTTTACACTCTGTCTGTCTGTTCAGTGACACAAAAGGACCTCCTCCCCATTCATTCCGCATCGGAGGCGATAAGATAACGTCAACTTCACTCAAGAACACACACACACAGCCAACAAAAGAATAGACTACCATTTATACTCCTATATACTATATATACACAGCTAAAAACGTTAAACATATATACCAGAGTTAAATACACTATATAAAGAAATTTTACTATACTTTTATATACAATTAGAATCCTACTATATGCAAATTGTAATACAACGTATAGAGTAAATACACAAGAGGTGCAGCCAAATTCCTCCTTCAAAATTCTAAAGTCTATCCAAAGAAAGCTTTCACTTCCTTTTATTTCTCTCTCTCTCTGTCGATTCTCTGTATTTCATCTTCTGTATGTATAGTACTACTGTGACTTTTACAATATCATGTATGAGAATATATACTAACCTAACAATTGTAAG
This sequence comes from Pogonognathellus flavescens, assembly GCA_019776165.1. Taxonomy (NCBI): domain Eukaryota; kingdom Metazoa; phylum Arthropoda; class Collembola; order Entomobryomorpha; family Tomoceridae; genus Pogonognathellus; species Pogonognathellus flavescens. The sequence goes on from JABASD010000225.1 coordinate 75,672, forward strand.
TTTATTCATTGATATACGGCTATGCTAAAAAGATATGTGATTTACATGGCATTTAGCAAGCCAGAACGGAAGTTTGCATTTATACCCCATGAATAAGTATAATATACAGCTCATTTACATAATACGCATACAAACATGTTGTAAAACTTGTACTGTGCAGGACTTTATACAAAACGAGTGCAGAAAAATGTATACGTAGTATATATAGGTGTCTGTTACTTCAGATCTGTCTGTTGAATTTTCAGATCTTAACTATGGACAGTTCTATACAAAATAACTCATTTTTAAGTTATAGTACTGTATCAATTCATAATGGTATAGAAAATTTATTTGTTCCTCTATCACTATATTCATTGATTAAGCATATTAAGTGGGAGTAATAGATTAAAACATTTATTTTTGTCTCTTTTCCTTCAAACATTTATATGTCCACAACAAAACAAATTGATTAAGCTATGTATAGAACTAAATTACTAATTTATTATCACAGTAATGTATGTATATTAATTCGTGCAATAATATACATAACATATACATATCTACTATAGCAGACGTTAATAGAGAATGAAGTTTGTATCTGTGTTACAAAATTACAATGAACTCAAACACACAAAACATTCAAAAGGATTAGCTTTTTATGTGTAGCTTTGATGATTTTCTAACATGGCATTACATACAGAGCCAAGTGAGTGAAAGTCAACAGTCTGTTTGAAATCATCGGATGTCAAAGTGAATGAATAAGAATACGGAGAATAAATAAGAGTAGAAGGCAGGGAGGAGGGAACATTGTGTTTATTGCAAAAAGAGTAAGAGCCGACAGCTACTTCTTGTTTGGGAGGCAATTAAGGCTTGACTGCAATATTAGTGGGTGGAAAGGGTGGCTACTTTTTAGACTGATTTTTATTTAAAAAGACAACCTCAAAGGAACGCTAATTAATAGACGCATGCCGACATTAATTAAAATTTCCTCGTTCCACTTTTCTCACAGACTTCAATAATTACACACATTTCGCAGAATTTCTCTTCACTACGCAGAGTCGCATAGATTTGTTTGAAGGTATTACTAATATTATAGTCGAAGATACACAAGGATGCTACATAATGTTAGATCATCTTACCTCACCTTTTCTCTTTTCACATAGCATCGACGAATCTAATTAATGCATGTTAGTATATGGCAAGATGTCTACATTTATCTATATAGGTATATCTCTATTAAAATTATTTTTTATACAATAACGCGCTTTGAATTTCTTCAAGTACACGATTTACAAAAGTCAAATTTACAAAAGTTATGTAATTGAATTCAATAAAGCAGATATAATTTCCGTATGATTGACAATAACGGATGCGAGGGAAATAATTGACATAATGTTTTCATGTTGGGTTAATTTTTTTATTACATTCATTTTTGGCGTTTGTCAGGCATTCCCACATTGTCACTGTCACCTTACTAGTATCTTTACAAATCTGGAGAGATCCAATAAAATTTATTCCCTTGTATAATTTTGAACATTGGAAATCCTCGATGGTTATTTTTGTGGCTTGGATGATGTAAGAAAACATTAGTATAAAACCTACTCGTAAAAATCTTTCAATGACGATTCATCAACGACCTTTGCCAAAACCATTTTGCTGACCTTCATGAACTACACGTTTTTAACCTGAAATAGAAATCACGTGTATGTACTACTTTGAAATGCAAACCAGGTATAAAATTACTAGTTTGATACGTACTAACTAACGTAAAGAATAATTAAAATAAGCCATTCATTGCATCGTCATAGTTTGATAACCCAAGTAGGTATTATGTTTATGTCAGGAGATAATTACTTAGATAGTATGAGATATGAAGAAACTAGAAACGTAGTTTGTACTGATGACTATGGGGTAATGACAGTAATGAGAAAACGCTTCCTACCATTACAGGTTAAATAGTGATGTAAAGCACCTATTTATTTTAATAGGTATTAGTTATAGGTACCTTTGTATCTAAAACTGAAAATGGGCATAATCCAATGGACAACTGTTTGGATTATCTAAGCTACCTATATAGTACTTAATGAGGCATTGATTAAAACTAAGTAATTTTCACTCTAGTTGTAAGAAGCAGGGATATAATTATTTACTATGTCGCTTTATGCAACTAATGCTAGCTGTAAATAATTTGTAGGTCCCATGTTCCCGTATTCTAATTCTATCATTATTCACATCAGGAAGGTTTCTGATTATTTCATGTAATGTGTAATTTTAAGAAAATAGAAAAGTACCTACCAGTATATACTTAAGTACTTATTTACTCAGGGATTTTGGGGAAACAAATTACTCGTTTTAAGTGGTAGTTATAAATGTGCAAATAATTTCCCGACGGTTAAAGTCAATATTAACTATAGTACCTAGTTAGAATTTATTTGCTTTTTGAATTCACATGCATTCATCACACTTGCATCAAAGTTTAGAACTTCACTTGGGAATGAAATTTATTGATTTTATACAATTTGTTACCTTTTATTAGCAACTTTAACAGTGTCAATGCTACTTATATATAATACATTTAGGTGTAGGTTATTAAAGCAATTAATGCAATTAGGCAATTAAAGCATTTAACCAAGAACACAAACATGACACATGCTGGTACATTAATACAGAGTGTGTTAACCAAATAAATTATTATTAATCCGATTTTTGACAGGACTCCTTTTCGGAACCAATAATGCTTTTTATATAGATACTGGAAATAATAATTCCCTACATATTTGTGATTTACTGTATCAAAATTGTATTTCCAGTATGAAATGAAATTAAAATGATGAAGAGGGAAATGCAATTAGCAATGTGACTACATTATTCGTAATAGACATGTAGTATGCAAAGAGATAAAGAAATTTAACTGTCCTTAGTATTCCCATACGCACACCAAATGGTCTCAAGCTCCTTGTTTGCTTTCGTTCTTTCGCGTCCATTCTATAATCCGTCTTTACAACATTGATAAAATTTAAAGAACGTTCATACACCTGGGCAGCTACAAATATAATGAGTGTTGAACCGTTTGTGCAGCACACACTAACTACGGGGTATACCAAGTATGTGGCTAAATGAACCAACCCGTACAATCGAAGCGTAGCCACAAATTGAAATATTATCAAGCACCCAAACATGGAAATTGATACGGGGAAATACTCCGCATTTAAGGATCCGTTGAAATACGCATTTAAAATTCTCAGTTTTTGAAAAAGTGGAATCATTTTCACTGCACCACCCGTTTGAGTGCTACAGGACAATAGAAACAACAAATTAATGTATGTAGGTATACAAACATTATGTAGGTACGCATTATAAGTATTAAGAAATAAATGATAAACAAAAATGCATGCCTTAAAGTATTCGTCCAAAACGGCAACGTTACTGTGTAGACTTGGATGTAAGTGCTTATGAAGAACATGGAGAAAAGGAATGAGAATTTAGACATTATTTCAAAAGGGACAAAAATGAGCATTGTCTTCACAGTTTGGTAAGATGGTGGTAGTAGAGAGATGATGTATGCCTTATTTGGAAAAGATGCAATATACAAAGGGAGAAATGTAACGTTGCACGCTGCGAATTGTGCCACAAACAAAATGACAATAAAGTCCAAAAATTTGGAATTCCTCCATTTTGAAGATTCGTTGATTTTTAACCATTTACATCCTGAAAACGAAAAATAATGCCAGTTTAAATTTTTAGTATCTGCTATGCTTACATACACAATTAACTAAGACTTAATTAACTTGTATCTTAATTAATACCAGAATAAAGTTTATAAGTTTTGTTCCTTAGGAGTTCAGGAACGTCCTAGTCCTAGTGTGCCCAAAATGACTGTTAGGTATAATAATATTGTTACCTTCAAAAAATGTGTCACTTAAAAGAAGTTGACGATAGAATGAGAGTATCTCTGTTTTTCTTTTGTAAATGCTGTAGTAAGCCACGCTAGCCCATAAATATGCCAAGAAAAACAGCAGCATTAGGGACAATTCTGTGTAGTCCTTCGAATCATTTTGAACTTCGGTTATTAAACGCACGAACAAATAAATGGTGTAAATGACACATTGAACAGCAGCAATTTTCCAAAAGATATCACGTAGAAAATTTATTTTTAAAGAAAACTGTTGAGTTTCATGATTCCACGAGAAAGGTGAAACGCATAACAAATATGTGGCATTTGTAAATTTACCAAAACAGGCCAATGATATCTTACTTATCATTTTCTTGCTATTTCATGTTTAGAATGACACTGAAATTGAGGATAAAATGAGAATAGAATTTAGCAATAGTTTTTGTGCTCGAGCTAGTATGGTTAGAGTTAGAATGACCTGAGTTAAGGTATACGCTAAAACGACACTACAGAGAACAGTGCAGGACTGGAGACATCAGGTAAGTGAATATCTCTATATATACTCCCCATAGTAAATATAGCGTAGGTAAAATAATTTTAGCATCATGATGAACGGTAAGTGGAGAATGATTAGGTTTCTTAGACTATGGAGAGGTTACGTACAATCATCATTAACTTAGAATTCCTAACAACACAAATAGAATGTCTTAAAATGCTTAAAATGTCTCTATAACCCAATCTATAATTAATAACGTATAATCAGTGGCTTTCTCTCATTGACATTCTTACTAATTACAGGTTTGCATTGCTATAGTCATATATCATTAGGTCCTATCTGTATTCAGTAACTCAAAATTTTACCTTTTAAGGGTGCAATTTATGTTTGCCTTGAATATGCAATCAATTAATACCATGTTATTGTTTAATACACTACATCATTCTAGCAGGAACAGGCTAAGTGCTAAAATTGTTCAATGACTGCAAAAGCTAAACAGAGTGACAATTAAGTAATTGCGTCTCAAAAATGAGAGAGAAAGTAAACGTTAGTTAGGGTTGGCCTTGTTAAGTACATAAATTTTATACTTATAATTCATTTACCATTCAACTGTTAACGAGAAGCAATTTGCATGTTTGTGGTTATGTAACTGTTTTAATTAATCGTAGTGCGCATTAAATCGCAATTAATATATGTGTAGGTATACCTATACAATCAATCGAGTCCAATCATTATACATGAGTAAACATTGAATACCTACACAGATAAAGTAGCAAAATGTTAGGTTATATGGAAAAATGTTTCAATATCAATTTGGTTCTTGTAATAATCAACTTTCTTGTAAAGATGTTAACTATAATTCTAAAACAATAAAAAAGTTGAATATATCTGACATTTTTCTTTCAGTAGTGTCAGCAAATAAAAAATGATAACTTGATTGTGTGAGCATAGTGCATGCCCTATAGCAATTCATTGTATTGGTTGAAAGCGAAACATTTTATGAATTTCCATAGTATGCAACTTTTCACGAGTTTCAGTGAACATGCCTGGAAATGATTAACGAATGGTTTGATAAATTTAACAAGTGTGGCTAAGTGAGTATATGATTAGAACTACGCTTTCTACACAAATGTATTAATAGACAATATAATAATAACATAAGAAAAAGGGAGACTAACTCTTATTCAAAGCCATGCAGCATCAAAGACAAGAATACCAGTAGCTATACTTACTACATTGATATTCTTTAATACACACAAAACTCCCATAAAGTTTATAGTATAGAAAACTCGTAAAAAATTTCTCATGTACCCACGAGTCAGCGGGTATTGTTAATCACATATATTTATACATATTTATACATCGATATAATATAGAAACTTATTGTGTAATCCGAAAATATATTTATAACATGTCTCTGCTTTTATATTATGGTTACGTATATACAAGTCTTCGGCACACACAGATGCACATATAAATTAAATCGGGTAAGTTGATTTCATCATACATAACCTCCATGCTCCTAAATCACTTTATCGCGTATATAAATCAACTCTGGGCAGAAAATCCGCTGCTGCGTTAATCAGTCGGCTAGAAAGAAGGAAGTAATGACTTACAAGGAAATTCTACGAGGGCAAGGTTATATAATTTATAAAACTACATACTATACCTATATACAGAATCCTTCTCCACAGATAACGCTGTATATTTCATACTTGTACTATAAAAGACTTTCGTTGATTGGAGTGAACTTGACTTGACTGCTATTGGTGCCAATACATGGTGAGACGGGCTTTGTAATTATTTAAAGCAGTCTTTCTAAACACAGAGAAGCAAAGCAAACGAAAAGAGGAAGAATAGTTCTTCTGTGTATTTACTGACTGAGTGTGTGTTTAATGAAAGGTACTAGGGAAAGAAGACCGAGAGAGAGAGAGAGAGAGAGAGAGAGAGTGGGTACTACAGAGACAAGTCAATTATTTTTACACCATCGATCAAAATACCTCATTTCGCACACAGTGTGAAAGTAGGATTTGTAACAAAGGTATTTTCTCTTTACACAGTTAACAGTTTTAAGCAAGCCAACCTTTTTGTATTAAAACGCGTTTATAGTAATCCTACGCTATTATAGTAGTTAACTTATAAAGGGGAATCTATACACAGAAACTATATGGTTGTGAATGCATTTATGACTCTATATTGAAGAGAAAGTAAGAAACTGTATGAGAAGAATGTTGGCTGTGGGGATTTTGGTGCTGTGCTTGAGTTTTGCTCTTCTCTCGACATTTGGTCTCATCTGCTATGACATGGCAGCAGTTCTGATTGACAAAGCTTCATTATGACATTATTACGTTAGTCAACTCAACCTTCTCGTTTCAACTACTTATATACGAACCAGAACTTCTACACACAGAAAACACACGACGCGGCTCAACAAGAGAAAACCGATGCCTTTTTCCGTGCAGCTGCTGGAACTGAAAGGAAATGGAAAGTTTTCCTCTGCTTTTTAAACTAGGTATCTATATTATGACTTATAGCTGTAAAAGAACAATATATTGTATACCTATAGGTATACTTACTTACAAAATGAAATATATTTTGCAACACGCACACCAACATCATTAGCCACAGAAGTTCACTTTATTATTAACCTGTGTACAAATTTCATCAGTTAAAAATTGGTCAAACGCCTTCTATTGTACAAAGGATTTAAGTTTTGTGAAATTTATTCAATGACAATGACAATTCTTTAATTTATACAGAAATGATTACCTTTAGGTAAGGTAATGTTTGTTCGTTTAAGATGCGTATAGGACACGAAGTAAAATGTTGGATTTAGAAGTGACTTTTAGTTGGGAAGGAATGGGTAGAGGAAGAAAATGTTTGTGCAATAACCGTTAGTACGTACATTACAAGGAAGGAAGACCTTCTAATAATAGGAATGTGAAAACACATCGAATAGGTTGAGACGATCAGAGTCTTTACGAGAAAGCAATAACAATTTATTAAATATCATCTGCTTTCCAGCATCGACTGATTTTGATTCGATTAACCAGGAAATACATGGGCTTCCCTTGAGGCGAATTATCTGATTGGAAAGGAATCTAATTTCCTTCGTTCACGTCTGGCTAAAATCCTATCACAACGTACAACTTTGACTTTTACACATACATACTCCTATATAGGACATGCCAAGAAATCTTCATCTGTCGGTATTAGTAGCTGTACTACCAAGGGCAAAAGTGAGATCAAGAAATTATTGTGTAATAACTTAATGTGAGAAGCTTTAATTTTTGTATATATCTACCAATAAGTGGATAGAATCTATATACACAGTATAAAAAAGAGACTCACATAAATACTTCTATAGGACAAAATAAAGAAAACTAAGCAAACCATAAAATAAACACGATTACAGGACCCAGGGAAATCCTTGTACAGAAACTTTAACACATACACAATAATATCACCTACATGAACACTAAACATTGCTAAAATCTTTACAGCTGGGGTATAACATTGTTCTGCCGCTTACAACTCCGGTTCTGGACGGATCTTGTAAAAGTGTACTATTATTAAGAAACACTCTTCCTGCTGTGATTGTTTCATTTAATTGACTATAATCAGCATCATATATACGAATTAGGCAGACAACTGAATTGCCATCAATTCCATTTGTTACTTTAATGGCCCATTTAACTGTCTCACTTGTATTTGACCTTGTAAATGCTAAAATTTTCATCCGATACAAAAACTGTAAGCAGAGCAATGAAATATTTTTCTATATATATAGGTAATTTTGTTTATAATTGTAGCAAAGTAGCATGCATTTTAATTGTCCAAAAATATTGCCAGCAACATACTAATACTACAATGTCAATATATCCACTTAAATTTACATATCCCTGTGAATAAATCAGCACCTAAAAATTATTCTTATAGATTGATATGAGTTTGGCTGGGAAATATGATTAGCATCATCTCCTTCAATCAATAAAAGCAATTTGACAAAGTGTCCAATAAAAAACTGGGATGACACTTGGAAAGATTTGCAGGTTAGTGGAAGAACACATAGTACTTGAGATAAAAAATCCCTGCGAGAGTTGGACATTATTTTCTGTCAGTGGACAGGAGCATGTCTTTGACAGGAGAGAACGCAGGAGAAGAACAAGAATCACAGTCCAGAGGCTAAAGAGGGTGGTATGGTGGTGTAACTAACATATTACCTTACTAACTTCCGACATAACAAGAACAAGACTGAAACACTACTGCCGAAATTCGTAAGTATATTATACGTACCTCTTTTTCTTCTTATATAACTAGAACTGCCTATACATACTCAATAGGCACACTCCTCCTATATTATTGCACCATTCAATTCTATAGTATGTTAGATATCCGCACAATCGTATAGCCTACAGTCAAAGTACACATGTTTTACGAGATCGTGCGTTTGTCCAAAAAAGTCCGAAGGAATGTAGTAGTATACTACAAACTGAGTTTGGTATATTATCCTCACTTACACAGAACTGCGACTAATAATACTAATATATCCCTTCATATATACACTGTACTGTAAAAAGGCATGTCTATACCAATAGGTTCGATATATAAAGCAATTTACAAGTGATTGGTTGTTCTTCGTGTTCAAAAGAGAGATTGCTCTACCAAACCTAAAACTATTGGCAGAATTCTTACTAGTTACTACATAATACGGGAAGGAGAAGAAATGTACATAGAATTTATATTTTATAAGTGTATGTACCTATATCTATAAATATCTGTGTAATGTATATGTATATATATAGAGAGAGAGTTAAAGAGAGAGAGAGTGAATGGATGGAGCAGACGAGAATTGTCGGTCGGTAATTCCCCAAGTTGCACTTTGATACATTAGACATCAACAGGAATGAGATGGTTCAGAGATAGTTTCCTCGCTAGTTGAGTTAAGTCTGACTATACATGACTCGTCGCTTGTTCTTTCCTTGTAGTAGTATTTCCACTACTACTAACAGTTTCTCGCTTATTATGTAAGTAAGTATAAGTAGTCAAGTCAGTCCTGCTAAACTACACAGTCATGGTGTGCTGCATGTCATATAGCAATGTACATAACAGTGTGAGTGTGGCAGACGGAGAAAGTCATAAGTAAAGCAGGAGCAGGAAAGGGTAGTAGTGTACATATATATAGAGAAATCAGATATATATATAGCAAGTCTATTATATAATATTATATTATAAGGAGTATATTTTATATAAGTGGAAGTATATAGAGAGAGAATCCTTCTTTGCTCGCCGCACATCGGGTAGCTCAAAACTCTGAATTCTGGTCTGGCTACGGCTAGCCGCTCTGCCCTCAGACCCGGCCAAACTTCACTTGACAATACTCCTTCTCGTCCTTATCCGTTACTTTTCCCTTATATAACACAAAGAAACGGGCACAGTCCGCCGTCAACCCACCATATAACGGATTCTATATGTATTCCTACCTCTACACTCTTTTTACGTTACTTAGTAGTAAATGCTATACATACACCAGAGTAGTAGCATTACCATTTCTATGATCTGGTAGTAGTTGTATAGAAGTAGAAATACATGTGCTTGTGCAGTATAGAGTGATTTCTCGTATTCCAGTCAGAGTGTGTGAGTGAGAGAAAGAGATCACATTCACATAGCATTGTTAAGCAATGCGAAAGCTCGTCGTTCTCCGAGACTTGGCTACTACAACTATTATTTCCACTCCCCACGTAAATATATCCGAATTACCCTATTTCGGGACACGTCTACGGCTCTTGTGTTGCTTTCCTCTCTCTACTCTTTCCAGTAGCAGTAGGTATATATATATACCTAGTAATAATATGTTCTCGCTTGTCGAGTTCAAGTCGACAGCTCGGCACGTCCTTTTCACTCCGATTTGTAACTTACTTATCTATATCTCTCTTTCTCTCTCTCTCCGGTTGCTGTGCGACTCCTTCCTTTCCTCACACTCTCATCTGACAGAGTCAAACATTTGTACTTCTATGTATACTTAGGCTCTTGCTTATTTATACCCTTACAGCTTTACACAGCTACAGCTTGTTCATTTCTCCCGACTCTCTTCCTCTGGTAGTTACAGTAGTAAATGTACTATATGTATAGTACGTATATACAGTAGGAAGAAGTAGTAGTATAAGCATAATATTTCATATACTGTATATGGTAGTAGAACTGATATAGTAGGACATGATTATTAAAACTGTTAGTGTAATATTATATAGTGAAGGGTAATATAATGTATCTGGTACGTTTTGTTAGCGGATGGATTCTGGCATGGTATGACCAACTGTGTTAAATCCACACGGACATCCAACTTACTAACAACTAAGCCGTGCTATTTCATCTTTTAGCTCACACGCCCATCCTCCTCCAAAACATGACAATTACCACCAGTTTTCTGCACATTACAGATAAATGCCATACTGTCCATATGACATAATGCTTCTAATTATACTCACACTCTCTGTGACATTGCATTCTCTCCAATATACTTCCTTTAAAGGATTTAACAAGTGATTCTCAATTCAACCCTATATACATTCCATGCATACGACTAGAGAACTATGAGACAAGGGACGTTATTTGTATATGTGTTTGAATTTCACCATGTGAATCACGCAAAGAGGCAAGTAAAGATTTTCTGAACAAAAAGCATGCAAGCTTGCCCTATATATATTTACAATACAATCGTATGTATTTTGTACCGTGGTATTAGTAAAAGTAAAAGACAGAGCTATACTAACGAAGAGGGCAATGTGATATTGTACTAGTTTTGTTTTGTATATATGGCTATAGGTGTATATGTAGGAAGTACAATATACATGCAGATATTTTGAAACAGTGAAAGTTTCTAAGTGAGTGAGTGAGTGTTTGCTTGAGTTGGCATTCCTTGTGCAGCCGTCGTGGGATGATTGTAGTTGTAAGTAAAGGGAAAATTGTGATGGATGTCCTTTTCTCCTTCTCCTTACTGCTTTTCCTTCCTCACACTCCATGGCTGTAAATTCGAGCGGGTTAAAGTGAGGTCTTCTCTCGTGTTGAGTAAAGTCAACTAAATTCGCTCCAGATCCCCCATCACAAGTCACATATCACAATCAAACATCAGATAGGAATACAGATTAGATTTCTGAACCTATATATAACATTATAACTATATAGTATATACACTTTTAAATGCTACGCTGTTTACACTTACAGACTACTACTATATAAAGTATATCAAAGGATATATATTATATATATAGGAAAGGAATTTTCATGAGAAACTGTTTATAGATTTACTGCAGCATAATAATAACATGAGGAATAGTTATACAGCCGGGAAAATGTAGTGGGAAAGTGTTACTTTTGCTGGTTTAGTTATCTTATTGCGTATTTTAGTCGGTAATAGGTACTTTGAAGCACATTAAGATTATTTCCCATGAATAAGTATTCGGTTTAGCTTTATACTCCATCTTGGCATGATAGATATCAGATTTAGTCATAACTGTAAGTGAAATACCCATCTAAAATACATCTACTGAATATTTTACAGCATCTGCGTTGTGTTTAAGTGAATGCTACAAGTAAATACTCAATATTCAGTGTATATCGTTGGTAAATTGTACTGGAGGAGGAGAGTCATATGTTTCGCTCACTCGGGTACTCACTTAGCCGTAGTGCTATGAAACTATGAAAGTATCAATATCCATTTATATCTCGTACACCCCATGTACTACCACTACTACTATAGAGGTATAGCTCTGTGTATAAACATACGATACTGTAATGTAATAGGTAAGTAAAGAAGTTGAACTTTGGACGGGAATGACTCGGAGCATGTAAAATTGAATTGGTGAGAGAAGAGTCGGAAAGGATTTTCCTTTTTCTTCATCCCTTCTTCGTTCTTTGCAACTCCTGCTGGTCTTTCACCATCATCTACATCTTCTCCAGTATCTCCAGCATCTTTCTCTCTCTCTTTTGCATTTTACATCACAATATCACCTTCTTTACACTTTGGCAACTTATAAATGTCTATTCTGGTAGTATATCACTTTCATAATACTCCCACTCACACAACTTCCTAATATTTGGGTTTCACTTATATATGAGCAGTTTTAGTTAGTTAACGCTAATGGTGTGTATTATAGAGATATGCTATACGTGTAGAATTGAGTAGTAGCTTTAAAGTTGGCATATTCAAACTGTGTTTAAGTGCACACAGTTACAAATTACAGAGAAAGATGCTACACACGACGACGAGACGACCATTATAGTTAAGTTAAGCAAAAGCGAGTAAAATTGTTACACAAGTATAAACTAGAAAAGCATAGCTACTACTTTGAATTCTCCATATACGAAAATACATATAGATTCCTCTTTTATAGTATTAGAATATTTTAGTGGAATATGCATTAGTAGTAGTAGTAGATGTGTAGCATTTTGTAACTATTGCACATATAATTGAGATATATATAAGTATAGACTGTTAAAATGTTATAGTAGTTAGGTAAGTACATTTTATAGTATGTAAGTAATGCAAAGTACTTTGTAGTAGTTACTGAGGCAGTGCAGTAGTAAGTAGAGTTGTGTGTGTTCGTTCTCCTCATGCCAAATTCTGTCTGACAGACCATAAGTTAAAGGTCTACCTTTATTCATTATAAATGGTTTTAATGCTTGCCAGCCTGTCGGTTTCCATTCCTTAGTCGTCTCTCTCTTTCTCTCTCCATGGGCTTTCTCTTCCCCTGCCCAACAGCATGAAGCTGCAAGAGAGCAAGCACAACCCCATATTATTATATTACACGTATTCCTATGTACAGACCTATTAGATATGCATTTCATGGAACAAGGAATTGTACAAGGAAGAATATTCAATGTAAGACGTAGGAAGTATAACTGTCTATACCAGAAACCAAACCAAACATCACTCGTTTTGGTACAGCACAAAGGCTGGTTAGTATTAACTAGCTATGCTAGTGCATGTATTTATGTGGGAGTTGTAAGTATTATCTCTAGTGCATGTATATTTGGGTAATGCTTATGCATACAGAGAGAGAGAGTAAGACTGCATGTCTGCTTTAAGCAGACTTGTAAAACATCAACATCATTTTCTATAACTGATTCATTCCTTTCAAGTAACAGTTTACCAATTCTCTGCAACTTATGCTGAGAGAAGCATTAGCCATAAAATATGCATCAAAATGAACATCCAGTTACGAACTGCAAGGCACAGGGAATACTCATTTGCAGTCCATTTACTCCTACGTAGTTCAGATTTCTATTTTAAGTATATTACCATTACCATCTAAATATATCTGCATCAAATGTTTCTTAATAAATATAAGCTACTGTTGTAATATGTACTTGTAGAGGTATCCTAAAATAAATATTTGGCAAATATCTTGTGCGAAATAAATTAAGAAAAAACAAAATTCAATAGAAAAACTGAAACTATGAGTGAAAGCTGCTACAAAAAATTAATACAATTTAAGTGGACCGACAAATTAGAAAGGTTTATATTTGAAACTGAATTCTTATAATATTTTAACCTTTTTCTGGTGAATTTCTGATAATGACATGACAAAGACAGAGTAAAATAAATCGAAGCAGTTAAATTGGAACCCTGCCCTGTAAGGAATTTAGTTTGAATTGGAGATGCCTGTATATAAACTAATGTATAGGTATAAGTATACAGATAAATATGCATATAGAAAATAATAAATTAAATTACCTAATTCGCTAAATTATGACTTAGACTTACGAAAATAAAATCCTACAGAAACGATTAGTTATCTGCTTATTGTTACATAGGCTGAAATTGTCTTATGTACAATAACAATTACCAATATCTACGTGAAAGTAAAACTTTAAAAACTAAAGTCAGATGAATATTATAGCCTTTACTTTGTGCTCTGCAGTTTAGCCCTACGTATATTTGGAGAGCAAATGTGAAATGAATATTCCGCATTATTTGAAAACATTTTAGTAATTGTTTGTTGAAAGTTGTGAGTGAGTCTGTCTGAGAATGTGTTTGGGGATAGTTATGTCGCGTATAGTGGAAGTTGAGTATTTATTTGTTCTTTGTAAATGATGCGAGTGTTGTATGACGGGTAGCGTAGTCTGCAGACTAATCTGGTACTAGTAGTAGTAGGTTTAGCTTTTTAGTAGCTCGAGGTTATTTGCATTATCCAGGAAATCTAATATACTCTCGTATCACATTCCTGTTTTTCTATTAAAGATTTCAAGTTGAAATGTGCTCTGTTGTTGACTGTTGTTGGCAGAGGAGTTTAGAAAAGGCATCGTAGATGAAATGAACGAGAAAGTAAAATAATGTGCTCTCTCTCCTTCTTTTTACACGACTACTCCACTTTCTGCCATCCTACACTCAATTTTATACGCTTCTCTCTCTCTCATGCACAATCAGCTTTCCTTTATTTTGACTTTGACTCAACGAGTCGAGTTGACACGACAGCTTGAGGGGAACTAATAATACTCCTAGTTTTTTCATTCTTTTTTCTCTCTCTTTTACTACCAGGACTACTCTTTCTACTCGATGAGCCACTTTCTGTCTGTTTTAATATGAAACGCGAGATTTATTATGTTTTTGTCCTCATAGAATGTATGCGTACATAACAACATCACATTACAACACATTACGACACAAATTTAAGCATTACCATACTACATGTTTTTCTACCAGGGAGTAGTAGTAAGTATCACTGTCATTGTCACCCTATCTGCATATTTTCGTCAACAGTTGTAAGTCAATAAGACTCTTGTCACCATATCCCATTTACACATTGCATAATATTAATATTCCAGACACATACACAGACAAATTATTACATTTTACACGGAAATAGTGTTCTCTATCATCTGTAACCCTTTTTAACCTTTCCAGTTACAAATTTTCCATCATTCGGGGTTTGGGGGTTTATTTGCAGGTTTTGTAAGTACAAATGGGTAACGACAGCATCTTTTTATGTAGTACCATTTTCATGATCAGTGATTCTTATAAAAATAATAACTTTGATGTTGAATGCAGAGCATTGGAGATATGGAGGGTAGATACTATAAATGAAATGCGTTAATAATAGTACTGAGGTTTTGAAAGCAGAATAAAATATTTTAAATGTTGTAGATAACTATTTAATTCATACTGTACACAATTTAGACATTTTTATAATATTGGAGTTCATATCAAAATACATATAACGGTCTATATTATATTTAACTTAGTAGTACTATTTTATTAATACATTGAATTTGCAGGTGTTTGGGCTCCGTTTTCCGTTTAATCTGTGTAAGTAAGCACAAAAGTGGTTAACTTTCATAGTTCAAATAATTACTAATATCTAATTCTAAAAAACGAAAGCATTATATAATAAAATGTTTTTATGCGTGAATATGCAAAAATGGAATACCTGACTGAGTACTGTAAGAACTAAAGTAAAATAAATCATATTTGTTTGTGGAACATTTCACTCATAGCAAATTATTTAAATAAATACAACAGATTTGTAAAAATTACAGGAATATGCCATAGGAAGTACAGAAGCTGTGTTCATTTTTTACTAAGATGGTTTCAATAATTCTTTGTATCTCCGGCTGTGCTACTTTATTTGAAAATTTTACTAGGAAAGTGACTATGTGACAAGCTGCTAGCGTTTCCAGTGCATGAGAGGAGAGGAAGAAAGCGTGAGAGCATAAGTGAAAAGGTTAGCTAACATAAAACTAACGAGGATGCTTTGGCAAAGCAATAGAAGTAGTAGTAGAGTAAGTTAAATAGTTGCTTAGTTAGTTTCGTTGATGGTGTAGGCTGATGATGATGACAATGTCAACCTGAGTCAATTTAACTCAAGTCAACTCAATTCCGTGGAAATTATATCTGAGAAAGACAATGTAAACTCTTCCATCGCATCACATCACATCGGCATAATTATCACGTCCTGATTTCCCCTGTAATTTTAATGATAATGGCTTGGCAAACGACTCATCCAGCTCATGCCGATGATCACGATGACAATGGCCAAAGTAATTAGCACATCGTTCAATTCACTTACTGCGACTACAACTACGAAACACTAACTCACACTGCTCCATACCCGGAATATTTCCTACAATTAACTCAACTACTCATACTATGCACTCATAAAATACAATCTACACAAGAAACACAACACTAAATGAGTACAACTACTGTACCTACAACTACTATACTCATAGATACCTTTTAGTTGGTAATATACTTCACAAGACTCTACAGACTTTCTCCTGACAATTAATTTAGCACAATATATAGTTATACCGTTAATAGTGCATGGTATATATACACACATTATTATAGCTATATAACATGTAGACTTTTATATTCCTTTATATACAATCACAATTACTATATACTACATGCAGACAGTAATACAGTTTCGTGGGATTCATTCTTAATGATAATGTAAATCTTCGTCAGCCTTTCTAAATCCGATCCTGCGAATTTTACAAACTCTTCTGATAATTATTAACCTACATGCTTAGTAAACATAATATTGAGCTGCTAAACGAAAATAGGAGTATGTATGATATTTGCATGTATACTGTTATGCATATTATATGTTACACACTGCAAATCGACAGGTCAATACATAAAATCATGAGAAAATGAGAAATGAAATGACTATGCCTTTAACGTTTGGTATTTAGTATTTAGTGTAATACATACATAGAACATCAGAATATACATATAGGAGCGGTGGATTGATGCCAGCAGAAAAGACGAAGTGTTTTAAAGGTATAATATAGTTATATTAGTAGAGACAGAGCCAAGATACAATTTACACAGCAAACTACGTGGAAAATTCAAGTTAACTCCTCTGTACTAATCTGAAGACAAGAGAAAGACAGTGGGAAAGAGTTACACACTCGGGAGGCTGTTCTGCTCTAATCTAATGTAATGGAATCTAATAGAATGAAACGGAATATAGCGACAACGAGCACGACACACTACAAAATACATTCAACTTAGACTTTGTCATCATTTTAACAACACAGATATACATATACACATATAAACACATTTTACTATATAGTAATATAACATTTTGCATTAATATATATTATTATATAAAGAAAGTATATATATACTAGATCTTATAAGATATATTATTTAGGAAGTAAATTTCTGTAGTGTTAGTGAAAATTGTCTGGGTATGTAGAAATATTGTATATACTAGAACATAATATATATAAGGCTATATATAAGAATGTAGTAATGTAACGTAAAGAAAAGTTGGCAGAAGAAGACAGAGAGACACCTAATACTAATAGGGTTTTAGTCTGAGCCAATCCTTCTTGTGTGTGTTCCTTTCATTTATATTATTTCTACATTCCCCTTCAACAGCTCAGTGCATGTCGTCGTGTGTCAGAAGTACTCCGGGTGTATAGTTTGCAGGAGAATGGGGAAAGACCGGAGAGAGAGAGAGACTACGTATGGGCTTGTTTGGCTGGTGGCTGTAGGTTTTCTGGGGCAGATAGACAGGACAGGAGTTGAAGCAGGAGCAGCCTTTAATTTCGATCTTTGTTAATTACTTTGTGTTTGCTAATGAGCTGCTGCTGTCTTCTCGCCTGCTTTGCAATTCTCTCCTCCAATGAACATTATGATGGTGACGGCGATGCTTCAGCCTTTCCCTTCCTCCTTTGTCCACACACCTTATAAATCCAAGCTACTCTCTTTCTATATACACAAAGTGGATAGATGTATACCCTCCTTCTATAGCCTCGTTTAAGTTCAACTAGACATTTAAATAATATACAATAATATGCTCTGTACAGCTCTATACAACAAATTTTGTATATTTTTTCAATACTGTAATTAGCATAAGCAAAATTATTTTAATAATGTTAGATATTACAATAATGATGATTTTTTGTGTAGTTTTAGTGCACATAATGAATAATGCGTTTGACACAACACACCGGAGACCGGACACCACATCACACCGTCACACATGACCACACCATAGAAAAACAAGCGGTATAGCTGCATATAGTTTTCTCATGGTGTAAAATAAATGATTGATTGATGAATTACAAATAAAATCATGTCAAAACGGGGTATAGCCAATAAAATCGAGGAAGTTTGATAACTTGGCGTTTTATCTTAATTGTTAACAACCCACTCTCTGTATTTAATAGTGGAAAATATGCGAGAGAATTTTAATGTTGTCATTTACAGTTGATAGTACTTAAAAGGTTAGTATTCATGTTGTATTGCTAGTAAGGAATTATAATTAGGTAACAGACAACTCTAATAGATATACTTTCTTTTCAGGGCTTATTTTTATGGTTCATAATGTTTTCTATGTCTCATTGACTGTTACAATATTGTAGGAATAAAATTTTTAATTATATAACAGAGTAATTCAGGTTTCTCGAACGATTATTCTTTAGCAATAAAATACACTCATAATAATAGATGCTTACAGTACTTAAGTTGGTTCCACTTTTAACCACAAACAAATTAAAATTTGCCAATGACTGTTTCTTTAAAGTTTAAACTGGTATATGTTTATTTAATTTATTAATTAAAATGCAGCTAAATGAAAGTTCTTATTTGTCAATGCGGTATAAAATATTATTTATTAAGTTTAGAGGATAAGGATTCATATTAGAAGATTGTAATATCTGTACGTATAATATATTGATGAAAACCGGGAGTTGGAAACAGAACTCATCGAACGAGACAAAAGAGAAATTAAAGACAAGGGTCGAATTCGACTTCACTTGACTCAAGTTTAATAAGAGAAAGGGATTGAGAATTCTCTTCTTCCCTTCCTCATGCACTTCTACTCTACTCCCACTAACTTCTACTAGGAATACCAAATAACAATACACGTACGACACTTGCCATAAGCTCTTCGTGCTCCTTATACAGTACGCGTGGAATAGAAATATCTGAACGTATTAAAGATATTTATAGCCATGTATTTTAGTTCCAACTAACTACACTATGCAAAGATACACACTCTATAGAAGAAAGAGTGAAAGCCATGAGACATTTTACTTATCTTTACTTGAGTTGGCTTTAAAAACGGTGCTAAAGGTGGTATGGTGGTAGAAGAAGATATTGCATGAAGAAAAGTGGAAGGGCATCCGTTCCATGAACAGACCGGTGGAATTATGGATGCATGAAAGAGGATTATTCTACAACTAAGACACAGAAAAAGAGGTTCGAGAGACAAGGACAACCGTCAGATAGAAAACCAAAAGACAAAAACCAGCAAAATCTTCAGGCTATAACATTTCATACATCATACTCATTCATAAACCAATACACACATTATAAATCTACTCCATCAAAAAGCAATTACCTACACAATTACATTTTCCCGTTTAGGGTAAAAGTTTTAAAAGTTAGTTAGGGAAATGAGTTTTCTACATTTAAAGGGTTTTCTTAGACTTGAAAAATAAAAATCTTGGCTCAATTTTAAAACTATCGCAATATAACAACTTGTATTATACTGCTTGTGCAATTACAATTAACCAATGCATTTTTTACACGTACCATTTGAATTTACAATGAAGTTTTTAAGAATCCGAATAGACAGTTGATATAAATTTAACTGTGCGTCTAATACTGTTCCTTGACATAGAGGTTAATTTCTGACAGCATGATTTATACGTGTAGAATTTACTGTGGTGTATTATTGGCAAGCTGAGAGACCAGGAGAAATGAGTGATTTATTAATACAGTCTATGTGCTTACTACATTAAGCATTGTTGCTTTTACTCTGTTAAGAGTCTTAAGTGTAACTACTTGTACATGCAAAACATATTACACTTTGTGCATATTTACTCCGCTGCTGATTTGCTGCAGGATATATAAAGAGGTGCTGTTTCGCAAAGAGATAATACTTTATGGTACAAGATATTATTGCGGAAAGCTTTTACTTTAAGCTTCATAACAATTCTCCTGCACTCCTCTCCCGTTTCCTAAATACCTTCAACAACTCATCAACACTCTCTTAGCAGCAGTAGCAGTCAACTCTACATGGACTGAGAAGATCAACTTGATTTTACTTATAACCGAGCTGTGAGCTTATACAATACAAAATACAACGAAGCTGACGAATTTATATATTATACTCCGGCAGGATTCTCAAGTTTTGTGTTTGCAGCAGCCCTTTCCTCATCCGCTCTCTTTGAGTCTCTCTCCTTCTTCCTTCTGTGTATCTCATCGTGTGCAAGTTCTGAACACATTCACATACTTCACTCTCTCTCTCTCTTTTCTCCCGTGCTTCCACTATTACTCTACTACTACTGTTACTAATGCTCTTTGTTTCATTAATTATTATTTTCATTAAACTTCATTATCCAGACTTTGATAGACTTTCCATTCCCCGTCTTCATCTCATCTCTTCCACTTTCCCTTTAGTCTATAGAAGTTCTTGTCTTCCTCGTTCTTATATTGTGTTTATATATTGCAGTGTCTGTTTATATGGATGTTCTAATATATAATGTGCTTTATGTCAGATATAATGCCTTAGTAGGTATATTATAAGTACTATGACTATGACTGTGACTGTAAGTAAATAAATATAAAGTGTGCTGTCGTTCTTCTTCTTCTTCTTGAGCTCCTCTCGTATTTCTATCGTGTACACTTTAAAACGAATGTAGTGACGAGCGTCTGTTGGAAATCTAAAGCTCACTGAAATAAATATAAGGGAAAGACGTGTGTGATTCGACTACTAACAAACTGCAATACATTTATTTTGTATAAATATATATGGAACAGGTTTAGCTATACTGGAGAATAGTTATATACATCTGTACGTTAACAATTAATAGGTATTACACAACATAAAACAATTCAATGGTAATAATATACCTACACTTCTACAGCTTCCGATTTTATATACAGTAAAAGAATTCCACAAAGGCTTAACTCAACTCTTCTTCATGTAATAATTACGTTGGAGTGCTACTACTGTTACTGTAATTTTTGTTAATACCTTTTAGTAATTACGTTTACTGTGGGTAGAAAAGAAACTGTATATAAACAGTCTTACAAATTCCAGGTTTTTATTTTTGGAGGATCATAGTTCGCTTGAAGAAAAATGTGTCCACCCGCACTCATGTCACACAGAGACATTTGCAATTCAGATTTAGTTTAATTGTAATTAATACAGGTAAGATATAGCTCCTTATCTGTGTGTTTCTCTATTAGGTAAATTATAACGCAAAAGATTGACTTCAGGTTTTTTAGTTTTGTCACAACAGGTGTTAATTACAAGTTATATATAAAACGAAGGAGCTATGTGGCGCAAATAATTAATTAAATATTATAAGAATATCTTACTTTTTCATCTTTATACTTTACATTTAGACTGTAATGAATTTAAACGCGTTGAATGAGCTGTACAAAGTAATTTATTATATAGGAATGTGTTGAATGAGACTTGAGAGAAGGAAATTGAAATATTACATTTAGCAGACAGAAGTTGTTGAGTAAAATTATAATTTTGTATAGACATGGCCCATGCATGACCCATGCATAAATATATACGTGGAAGCAGTTAGAGTTAGTTAGTTAATTATTTCATTGGGGATGGGGTTGGGATTGGATGGGATCCCTGATGATGTTGATCATGCATATTCATAGCATCTACTCAACAACTTAATAACAGAATCGCTCTCCAAATCCGGCTTAGTTCCTCAGACTTCACAAAAGAAGTGATACAATATTATGGCTTCACTAAGTGTAAGAACCCAATAGGGCGTGTATTATACAAATTGTGTATAAGCGGAGCAAAAAGGAAAAGAGCTGTGTGAGGAAAGTAAATGTATAAGGAAACTGAGTGAGTGAGTGTGAGGAGAAAGACAAGTGAGGCTGAATTATTACTCATTTACTTTCTTCATCTTGCGATAGCAATTCGTAATTTTTCGTTTTATTCGTGGCTTTATTATTATTTTATCACTTGTATTGCAATAATATTATTATTATAGCAATATTTTACTCGATCATGCCTCTACAGTTATTAAAAAAATTGAAGTACAAAGCTAATGTGTTAACAAAAACAATCTATGTTATTCTATTTCGTCTGCAAAGCTCATTCAACGAGGTTGACTGTTGTATACCTGTTTTAATTTGTCAAAAATAAAATGAATCTCATTAATATTTTAAGTTAAATGGTGTATGATGCTCAAAGAGTGAAGTAAGTACATATATTTCATTTGCTTCATCAAATTTTTAACCCCACGTATTTATCTTATTAAACATGGCTAAAGCTCCGTTAGTAATGCCACAAATCTAAAAAGGTTCAAAATATAAAGTTGGGGTTATATTTGTAATACAATTGAATAAAATATATAAAATTGCAAAAATTATTACCCTGTGAAATTCATAATCACATACAGTAATTTGCGAAGGTACACAATAATAATTTGTAAGTCTACCCAGACAACCATGGTGGCATTATACTTGTATTGAATGTGAATAGCCCACTTGTTAAACTCATTTTTATAATTTTTGCTTTGTATTTGGACAGAAGCATTTTTTATAAATGCACAAAAGTCTATCCTACTAGAAGCCCGTGGTTGTAAAGAAGGACAACTTTTTTCAGTAACTTGTTCATAATCTCCAACAACGTCTTTTCCTTGTGGTTCACTTTGATTCATATTTACAAGATGTTTCGTTTACCGTGGTCGATCATAATTATATCCCTCTGTTTCTTGGACAAGAATCTCATCAGAGCCTTGACAGATGCCGAGATGACAAGTCTGGAAGGTA
>JABASD010000226.1:0-98470 GCA_019776165.1 Pogonognathellus flavescens
GGGTATTCGGATAATTCGCCCAAGTCGATTCCGCCCAAACTCGCCCGAACACGCCGTGAAATTTTGCTAAAAAGCTATAATTATTAAACACGTTTTTAAACACATTCGCCCGAAAGTTTGTTACATAGTGAGAGTTTATCGGATTTATGATCTTTTTGCTATACAATTGATGAAAGCATCGGTTACAGGTCAATTCAATTATTAATTTAAGTTTCCATATCAATAGTACCACTGCCAATTAACATTTGATCAACAATTCTTTTAGTAGTAGCAATATTAGTAAAAGACTGACCTTTATTCAAGGTTTGCCAAACTGACACAGTAATAAACATGAAATACTTACTTATTTTATCTTAACCATGTTTTAAAACTTATTTTTTAATTATTTCAGAATAAATGGCAGTTTAATATGTTCACTGAGCTTCTGATTATGGATAGAACAATTTCCTTTATTTTTTTCCTTATCCAATCCAAATCTCTTCCTAAAATCTTCCACGAATGTTGGTATTGTTCCTCTAGCTCCAATCATTAATCCTATGACTTCTATTTGGTTAAAATTGAAATTTTTCTTAAAATACTCTTCACACGGTTCATAAATGTCTCACATCTCCAATAGCTATAATTTTTGTATTTATGACTTTTATGGTACACGTACTCCTTAAAGACTAATTGTAAACCACCTCGTTGAGATTTCCCGAATTAAATGCTTTCACACATATAATGCAACCTTCCACTACCAAGAGCAAATGACAAATGAGCTTTTTGTACTTGTCATTGTGGTTGACATGATGTATGCTGTTAGGATGCTTCCTGATGTTATGATAATTACTCCGACCTTACCATACACCTCACTTTCGGGCGATTATGTCTTAGTTACCATATTTTTCTCTACATGCAAAAGTTTGATTCGGACGATTTATCCTTTGCCATCGGGCGATTCTCGTTTTGGGCGATTTATCACCAAATCCTAATATTGTTATACTGTGTGTGCTTGCCAATTTGCTCGTGTGTTCTGAGACGACTCACTCATGAAATAACTATCCTTCCTACACTATACTTAATAAAGAACTTCTGTTAGACAATTTGAATTTTGCAGATATATTGTAAATATTACGTATGCACCGTATTTGCCCTAGTATTTGCATTTCTATATTATACCTGTAGCATACTTATCGCATTTATGTTACATACTATCTATGTGAGTAAGTTGTAATATAATTTAGTTCTATTACGGGATTCCTATCCTATCAATGTACATAAATTATTTTATTATCTGTGCAAATTCCCGTTCCGATGAAAAACTTCTGGTTCTGATTAAACTGGGATTCTCTGCATATTATTCTCTCTCCCTGTACACAATCTACAGTAAAAAACATATTACGCAATCTGTCAACAGATACTTTAATGCTTTCCTTGCATTAAAATAATTTGCTTGTATGTTTATAACTTGCGTTCCATATACTGTTGTTGTGTCTCGTCGAAAAATACTCTGAAATATTTACCTCCGACGTCATAATTTCCTCACAAAGATTTCCCTCAAGATTTACAAAATAAAGGCTGACAGTTAGTTGACTGTATTACTTAATTGTGTATCTGTGTACAATACGTGTGTGTCTTAAGCAGAAACTTCCTTACTTATCTTTTCTATATACCTACCGCAATAACCCTTGCCATTATTCTTTAACGTACCTACTGCCTACCTACCTATACTACCTATATGAATAATGTAAAAGAATAACATGGACTCTCTGTAGTATTTGTACTCCTGACGCACTGCGTGGTCCATTTGGTTTCAACTCTTGTTAAGCAAAGTTCAAGCAGCTTTTTGCAATGTCAGAAGCTATTAGCTATGTCATAAATAAACTACTCCAAATCTACTTAACAGTTCTTTATTGTTGTGTTGGCATTTTGCATTTAGATACAATACAATGCACAAATTTGCTATTTCATTATGTACTGATAATTCAACTCGCAATTTAAACAACCTATCTGTACGCATTTCACATATTTCATGCACAGAACTGTTGTGCTGCAGCGTCGAGTCTTACTTTTCATTGAATAGTACAAAAGTCGTGTGTATAAATCTCTGTAATGCTGATGTATCAGTATGTAATGTAACGTAATACAAGAAAGGAGCATCAACGTGTGTGAATGTAAGTACATGGTGTATATTTAGCATTTACATGCATTTTTGCCATCAAGCTGTTTCACTCAGCGATTCATTCCACTACAACTCAACTCAACATTCAACGTGTTATAAGTTATGACACGAAAAGCAAAACAAAATGTATTGGCCAATGATTAAAAGCTTATAGAATGCAAACGCAGACAGAAGATAAAGCACATGTGTTTGAGTAACTGCGTATATCTACGTACGTTCAATGTCATGGTGAATTAATTCCACTGTAAATACATTAATATACGTTTACTTATGTGAATTTACAAATATTTTTGACAACATGTACTTGCATTGTGTGACACATGGCACACTTAAAACTGACTTGCTGACAACTGCAACGGAATATTGTTGCCGGATTCGCAAAATGACTAATTTGTAAACCAGGTTCTTCAGTAACAACAAAAAGTAGTTGCTATTTGTAATGTAAAAGCATATGGAATGTTTACAAAACGTGAGTACACACACACCATTATGTATAGAGACTAATTAAGCCTGCCTATATATAATATACATTATGGCGACCTTTATAGTAGATGACTAATATTATACAGTGTAGCATTTCTATATAGCTTTTACTTCCACGACAAGTGAAATTGTTCATTATTCGCACAAAACAAGATGTACAAGATACAATGCATTGAGTTCTGCTTTAACATTAATATTTTTTATATAAACACAATTAGTTGTACTAAGATATCAAATTGCACATCCAGTGGGCAATTAAAATAATAATACATCAATAATAAATATAATTATAACTGACACAAATTATAAATAATTTCATTGAATTTTATTAACATAAATTACGTGTATATATATACTACTTACAGGATTTCATGTACAAGTATTAATGATGAGCTGCCATCGCAGCTCATCGAATTGAATATCTTGATCTACGTACATGCAATTATTTTGGTGATTGCTATTTGTAAATTAATCTTTAACCTACTACTAGTAGTACCAAAAGTCATCAGTCTGCTTTCATTGTGACTTGGTTTAATCTTTAATGAAGACAATCAGAACCAGAGGATCGTCCTTAATTTATTTTATTAATACTAAAAAGGCATATGACTCCACTTGTAGCTCTAATGATATTATCAGGTAGTGACTTTTCTGAAATAGATATACTAACCTTCTAATCTAGGCAGAAGTATCAGAATACGATATTCCTATAGTTCTGTAGATAGTAACACTTGATAATAATATTAAGTGTGTACTAGGAGCAGCATAGAAGAATCATTACGGATTCAGCTCACAGCTTCACCCTTGATTCGCAAAAAAGAGATCAACATCTTTATAGTTTTTGTAGTCAGTCACCAGTCACCCCCCTCACGGCGTGTCTTACATTCACTCACAAATTCACTCAATGTCTCTACTGATTTTAATCTCGCGATATCCGCATAAGAATATAAAATCATGTCGGTTCATTCAAAAGTATTTACATAATATGCTGACAGCAGAAATAAATGTTGAAATCCAATCTGCAAACAGGCATTGCATTCAGAGTCTTAAAGCCAAGTAAATAATGATGATGATATTTTATGTACCTAACACAATCGAACGACAAAATTATTACCAAATACCGGTATTCCCTTACTTTATATGACATTACATATATTTGTCTTGCGTCCAACTATAAAATTCCATAAAAATCCTTCATTAATTAAGTACAAGCCGTTCCAACTGCCAAATTTACTATTTTAAAAATACACTAAGAAAATTTCAGTTCAATTTTTACCCAATTAAATGATTCAGATATATAGGATCATAAAACCTTTTAAAAATACCTACGTCCCGATGGAAATAACCATTTCTAATTTATACTCTTGTACTACCACATTTTCTAACAATGTCCAAAACACATTCCCTTTTCTTACAAATACTGAAGTTTCTCCGGGTAATTCATTGTGTGTTAAAATTACTTGTAAAGACTTTATGTCTGACAGCGTTGTAAAAGCAACAGTTAAGCGTTGTGCTGAATTCATTGAAAAATGTTTCCAACCGCCTCAATCGGGTCTTAAAAAAACTGATGTTTGGTTGAAAAGTGATGAAGAATGCTGAAGCTTGTTGTACATTTTCTTAGCTTCTCCTGCTAGGTACATAAATCTGGCTTTACAAGATGCGGTGATTCTATAATATGACTGAATGACAGTAAAAATTCTTTTTAAATATGAAAAAGATCTTTGATACCGGTCTAGCTGTCAAGATCTAATAAGACTTGGATACAAACGTGCGTATTTATATGCAAGGTAAATGTATTTATGCTCACACTCTCCAGAGAGAGAGTCTCAGCACACCCATACAATTCAACATACAACCGAGATAGCATCAAACAACAACACACAGTTGTACCATGAATTCCAATATTTTTTCGCCTTTTATTTGTCTGTGCCTGGTAAAAAATGGAACTCGTATCTTTTGTTATTGATACATAAAATATAGTGTTTTGTACTTTTGTAATGATGCACACCATATCTACCTAATGTAACCAACATTTCCATTTGCAAAGAACTATCAGATCTATCATCTCTCAAAAATCGTTACATTTATTTTGCAACAGTGTTTCGCATTACATTATATTTTATTTTATAATATGTGGATTAACTAAGTACACACTCAACAAGTCCACACATTACATGCCATACAAACACAAACACAAAAATGTTCAAAGGATGTGTATTATAATATGTATCTGTATGTGTGTGTACAATAATATGACGTGTTAGGTTGTAGTATCAGTAGTAGTAGTAGTCCTTGCTGAACAATATATACACAAAGCGTTTACGTAAGTGCACACGTACATTATACCCGAGATACAAGAAGAACTACTGACAAACAGTGAGAAAGATAGAACCATGTCCATGAACTTGAATCATAAAATATCAATCTAAACACAAGTCTATTAGCTGGTTCAGTACAACACTACACGTACCAATATAATACACAGTCTCTCGTCTATAGGCTACTTTAGTAGTAGTTGTATATAGAGCCGTGTAACTTGGCAGGCATCTTTCTTGTATATCCAAATCTTCCACACTCACTCACCTCATCATCATCTTATAATATTTCAGTATCCGTGGACAGACTTAGTATTACAGATAATAAAATATTTGCCATCAAATTGACCATCTCTTTCTTTTGTTCTAATGCATTAAGTAGAATTAAAGAATCGTGGGTTTTCTTTGCGTTTATTCAATAATTCCACAAAAGGGTTGAATCTGCGGTTAGACAAACCTTGCAATTTTATGCCGTGCCGATATGTACCTATAGAAAATTATGCAGATTTGTATTCAACAGATTGTAGTGTAACATCTTCGTCAAATTGAATGAATAACAGCAGATTAGAATTGCATATGAATAACATGACTCGTGTCATTCATCTTAGATTTTTTTAATTAGTCAAGTATTGTGTAGGTACTCGAGAATACACTTAAACATTTTTCTCAATCCAAAAGTGACTTTCGTTCTCTCTCTCTCTCTCACTCTCTCTGCCTCCTTGCCATATTCTCATATCACATTCTTTTCCAGACAGACAAACAAACTTACTTACTATGAATTTAAACCATACTCCGTCTCAGTAGACTGGTAGCCACCTCTATATACATTATACATACGAATTACTGTTGCAAAATATATACTAAGTACATTACAGGAAAGCAGAGGACAAAGAGTAGTAGTAACACTCTTACTATAGTAACAACAATAAGATTCCCGGACCGGACGTGTTCGCTCATCTGACTTTGTAAGTGGCAAGTGTTGCATAACCATTTGCACGCAGAATTACGAAAAGCAAAAATAGAAGTAGTAGTAGTAGTAGTAGTAATAGTAAAAGTAGTCGTAGTAGTAGTAGTATAGTAGTGAGTGTATTATACTTTATTTACCATAGGTAATTTAAATAAACTGAATATATACGAGTGTGAAGTAGGTATATATTTATATAGTGGGCAGGTAACATTAATTAGTATTCTTTCCTATATCCTTTTTGCATACCTGTCTATTAACTAGTATCGTGGTTAGAGATGATGGTTTAAAAAGCGAAATTGTATGGAACAATTCCTCTGCCGAGTACGAAAGGTTTTGGCTTCGGCTCGTCCCAAATGCCATGGCCTACATGGTAAGTTTTACGTACTCATTTTTAATAGCATAATACGATGCCACTACTACTACTACTACTGCAGTATAATAATGATGCATGAGAAACTGCATTTTTTCAAGTGTAGCAGTAGCACCACTAATATTTCAGTACGATACATAGTATGAGTGAGTAGTGTACATAGTTTGTGTCTGTATACAAAAACACCTGTATACTTTACGTACATCATCATATACCTCCACACTCTTGTCTCCCTTACTTCCACACACGTACCACACTAATAGAAGAAGAATATTCGTATAAAGAATTTTACAAGAACACAGAGAGAGAGAGAAGTGTAGTAGCCACATACTGTAGAATGGTATAGTAGTAGTATTAGCATACTTGGAGCAGGTACAGTACATCATAATAACATATATAGAGGCACAGAAGAAATATATCTGTACACACAAACACACACGGTATGTCTGTCGGTCTGTTCTACTGTTATCTCCTTCTTGCATTTCAACTCGAAGTGCACTATGTAGTAATGTGCAGACATTTGAGTTAAGGAGCAACAATAGTTTGAAAGTTTAAAGTTTAAAGCGATGGCTCAGCTCAGCTCTGACCTTTATCTAATCGGAATTGAGTATCTTGAATTCATCTTATCATATCTTTTCTGTTCTTCCCTTTCCCTCGACAACATTATCGTTTTCTGCTTGTGACTCGGCTGCCTTTATCGGCAATTCACAGGGAATGTTATTGATATGAAAACGAGAATGATGAGCACCTCTCTCCCACTTCATTTCTCTTGTGTCTTTTCCTCCGTCTCTCTCTCTCCGTCTCTCTCGACGGCTTTTAGACTTGTAGACGCTATAAATTGTAAACGAGTGCTCTGCTTTGCTACCATAATATTATTACACCATAACAAATACAGGAACAGTGTGTATTACCACTACATAAAACTCTGCACATCAATCCCAGTCACTTTTAATCAAATCTAATCGAATAAAACGAAGCCAACTAATGTTTTCTCTCCACATGTTTTCACAGCTATAACTAACTTGTACAGAAAGTGTACGAGTGCCAATGTCAGCAGTCTCACAGCCCTCACTACTCCTGGCGAAATGAGAGACGTACGTGGAGTGATGTACATTGTACTACATGCGTCCACACGTACAATTACATCAATCAGACACAGAGACAGGCAAGAAGAAGTATACAGAAGAAGAAGAGGAACAAAAGGAAAAAAGCGTTAAATATATACAGATAATAATACACACGCTATAATGTATGTACATAGCCTCTGCCACAGTTGAGGATACAGAGAAACAGGGTTGATAGCAACAATAATGTTGTTGAAACCAAAAACCCCGACTACAAAATAAATGTAGTGCTTATGCGCTCATAATATTAGAGGAATAACAATATCTCTCCTTGTTTGCTCAAATCTTGTGCTTTGACGGGTGAATTAGCAACGTGAATTATACAATCTATATTGTTGTTGTTTTTTGCTTTATGAAAGTAACAACCGTCTCGTCCGTCGAGCATTATATGAAATTGCTCCGTGTGACTTCACAATACAAACACTATTATGTAATAATAATATTATTATGGAATTCACCGACAATCGCTCCGTAGTCGCTCACAATGTCTGTATAAGTAGGCATAGTTTCATTTTCATTTCATGTTCAGTATTTACTTAGCAACAAGTAAATATTAGACGTGTCTAGTACCTATATAGCAACACAGTATTATCAAATGTACCTACTAAATGCCTCTTGTTTATATAATAAAATGTAAAATTATATTAGCAGGGAAAATGTACATAAGTTTGTTACTCGTCTACAACTAGAAGTATCTTGTATCTCTTAATGTTGAGAAACGGACAGGGCTCTATGCTCTGGAAGATGGACGAGTTAAGTTGGTTGCCTTCGTCCTCCTCCTCATCGGTCGTCTACCTACTCCATATTATTATTGTGTATTACGGACTATATGGCATGGACAGTAAGAAAAAGGGAAACTGATGATGTGAGCAGGTCTGTAAAGCAGACAACGCATTAAAACTACAAGTCAGACGAAAATCTCAGGTGAGTCAAAGGCACCTGTGGTGCACTGTAAAACACAGTCTCACAAGTAATTATTCACCTACAGCTTACACTCTCGAGTACTATATAGGTGTAGTATTTAAATGCAAAGCAACGTTTAACTAATGTAAAACTTCTTGTGGGTGTTACTAACTCGTGTCTTGATAGAATCCTTCCTATCTCTAACTGTATCTAGAAAAATACATCTATAGGAATATTAATATGTTCAGGCATTGCGTAGCTCGGAAATTCTCGTCTTGCAGTAGGGAGTTCTAGTTCATCCCAGAAGAGTGTGGATGAGATTGACATTCGGTTCGTGTACAGATACACTCACATGAAGTGTATGTAGATGTACGTGTCCATTATGTCTTTCATTCATTTTCATTAATTTTCATTAAGAATTCTTGTTCTGTTCATGCTCAGACAGGCCATACTAAAATGACATGTATCAGTCAGA
This sequence comes from Pogonognathellus flavescens, assembly GCA_019776165.1. Classification (NCBI taxonomy): domain Eukaryota; kingdom Metazoa; phylum Arthropoda; class Collembola; order Entomobryomorpha; family Tomoceridae; genus Pogonognathellus; species Pogonognathellus flavescens. Next base: position 8,796 of record JABASD010000226.1, read on the forward strand.
TTGAGACGTATCACTAAAAATCACCCTCGATTGGATCAATGGATCAACACAATAAACAGAGCGTTGTCTCTGATTTGACATTGCCTTACAGACTTAGATCAAAAACTAGTAGGAAGAAATAACCAAATATAGAGCTAACATGTGTAGTAAAGTAGTCTGATTTTGGTAAACCCAGTTGCAATATTTTACATTTCACTCCATTAAAAGTCAACTGCAAATCAACTCGCTTGTACTACCATTGCATCTTCCATTAATAAAGATTCCAAAAGCTGCAACCTGTAATCTGTAAACCCACATCGTATCTTTTATTTGATACACCTTGGTGTGTACAATTATATAATATGTTCACGTACAATAATAAATACCAATTTGAAAATATTCTCCGCTGTATGAAATTTGATGTATTTGATTGAAACAGAGATAAATTTTTTTGTAGGTGAGTAGTGACTGTTGTGTAGGTACAATTACCAGGTATTTATACTCCACGTAATATTTTCCAATTGGAAAACATGAAATAAATGTGTGGAATAGTCAAGGTAAACCATAGTGCAAGTTCTCTTACAACTAATAAATATACCTAAATCGAAATGCCAAGTTAGTTGAGTGAAGAATCCACACTAGACCAAACTCCCAAACCACATGCTGGCAAGAAGCCGTTTTTACTAAAGAGCAAACATGATGAAGTTTGTAGACTTGGAAGTCAAGTCCTTTAAAAGATAAGAAGATGGAAGCCGCATCTACGGCCAAATCATTACTAGCATCATCATCATTATCTTCATTATTATCGTCATCAGCAAAGTCCAAGAAGACTCGACGAGAAAGCTCGGTGTGGCGAATAAGGAGTCAGTCAGTCAGTTGAAAATGCAGCAAAAGCTGCGACTCAAAGTAGAATCAGCAAAAGATGAACAACTGGGCTACAGACAGTACAGATACTCACATTATTCCTCACAACACATCAACTACTAAATACCAACCAGCACAGCATCCATCAAACACATTCAACGAGTTTACTTGATCAAATCCTCTTTTCTTTTTCTTCTTCTTCTCCTTCTTCCACTACTACTACTTCTTCTTCTTCTATCTTCTTCTTCATCATGGTCGACTCCATGTGTCGACTGCACTCACTTGCATTGCACCCTTTGCATTGTATATGTTTTGTGCAAAGTTTTTATCTGCACACATTATTACATTATTATTATATAGTACAGAAAAATGTTATTTAGTTGAATAGTAATCTCAGACGGAGAATATATTTGTACTTTGCATGTAATTCCCCCAATGCCTCTTATTGTGACTTGTAACACTAAAAGTATCAGTATCCAGCTCGACGGCTAATAATACATAAGTGTGTAGTGATAATAGCAATGTATTAACATGTATACGTCTACTACTACTACTACTGCACTATGTCCCTGTAAATAGTCCCTACTCTATTAAAAAATCACATAGTACAAAATACTTATACTACAATAATAAAGCAGCTGTAAAACCTGCTTGTTTCCGATTCAGAGTTTGCTTGGCTTATTCAGCTCTCTCGTTCATTTCAGATGAGACTAATAGCAGGATTGAATTGCATCTCTTCAGGAATTGAATTGCACGATGCAATGTATACTACGACAAAATTACATACTTTCTTACATGTCAGTATCACATGTGTAAAAGGACGAGTATACAGGTACAACTTGCTTTTCTAATTCAATAGTACGTATTATAGTAATGTCCATGTATTTATATATATGTTGTTGCTTGCTCCATGCACATTTACATGTTAATGCTGAATTCGTACAAGTATTTTTTACATTGCAGGTTTGTGTTCTGTTAGGAGAACGAATGTGGAAGAGGCTTTTCTGTTTTGTGAAGTCAAAGGAAATGGAAACTGATTTTATTTGTCAGAAAGAGATACGTCGGCTTATGCATTGTCTGGATGTTATCTTCATCCTAATGAAATGTCCTGGATTCAACTGAACGTAATACGATACTGCTCTAGCTGTAGGTGAATGGAAGATGGGAGAAATACTCGGAAAGATATTTCTGCGGAGGCGTCAGTGCTTTTAAAAAGGAAATACTCAAAAGCAAACAATACAAGTCCTCCGCAGTTTTACCTACGCACTCCTGGAAAATAATATTAGGAACGAAATTTCCCTAATGGTGAACTAGAAATGTTTTGTACGTTTCTCAAAACATTTTCTAGCTTTTCACTTTGTATTAATATCAAACAGTCTGTTTGATGAAAGTTTTACGTCGAAGGAACAAAGATCCTGTCAGACTCCATAGGCAACATGAAAAGAAGTCGCTGACATTAATGCTTTTCCCTGGTACCAACAAAATACGTCGGTTTCTTCGTATTGAACATAATATTGCCATTTGCTATTTCATTCCATGTCACTGATGATTTCAATTAGATGACTTGATCGTATTGGAATGAAAATTGAATGAAGATACATATCTGTCTACAGAAAAGCCATACTGAGTAATAAACAAAATAATGAGTCGTTCCACATGAACTCAACGATCTCTGAGTATTTGTTCAGTTCTGAAAACGAATGTTGAGCAATTATATTACAGTATATAGCTGATTAGAGAAAAAATAAAAATGAAGATATGTGACACTTTTAAGTTTTGATGGTGTGCTTATCGAGTGTTGGATGGACACTGCACTTGTCTGCATGCATACCACTCCATACACATTACACATTATCATGGCATTCGACCAAAAACACAGCTATAGTATACGGCAGTATTTATGTCCTCAAAAGGTTTTACTCCTATACTATCTGCGTACAAATAATATATCTACCACACATACAATCCAATCCAATCCAACGAAAAATATAAGTACAGTAGTAAAGTACACACATGTTTAAGTAGTAAAAGCACTTGCCGTACAATAATATCACCCTATTAGTATTACATTATACTATTATTATTAGTAATAATTATTTTATCTGTCATAATATTCACATGAATATAAACATAGTACAGATGTAGTATACCTCTTCTGTCTGTTGTGTGATGTTCAAGTGTAATCACACACACACACTACCCACTTGGATGTTCTACAAGTTGTATGTGTAAATCTACCTCTACTACATATATTTCTGCACTTACTACTACTCCAGTAGCTGTATCTATGTATAACATATATTATGTACATAAGTAATCATAACGAATTTGTATGAAGTCTTTGGTATTTGTAATGCATTATTCTGGAAAGAGCTGAGAGAAGCTGATGATGATGTGAGCGATGATGATGATGATGTGCTACTCGTTTATGTGTGTGGTGCTTGCTTACACACACTAATCGAATGCACATAAATACATACAGTCTTTACGCCGAGAGCTGACTGACAATGAGTGTGTGTGCAGTATTAAAGGCAAAAGGATGAGATAGAACACATACAGAATCGAACCACACAAAGCTAAGGCAGTTAAAGCACAGAACACACTCACACACACATCACAAGCTGAGGAACTTTGAGAGAGAGCAAGGCAGGCCGAGAGCAGTCAGAAAGAGAGACGGAGTGAGAGAGAGAGAGACAGAGAGAGATAGAAGCTCAGCAAAAGCCAAGTAAAGCAGACAAACACACAATCCTTTGGTTTCTGTACGTTAAAAGTAGCATAAATGTATAAGTACTGTAAGAGTACAATCTCTGGTACTCAGTTACAGTGCAGACGCCGTAGTGGAAGCATAGAAACTAAACTGCAAAAAACAAAGTCGACTTCGACTACTGAATATCGTTTAATGTGCATTAAATTGTAAGTTGGAGGAAAACCATATACAGTTGTTGCATTTGAATTGGATTCCATTCGATTCATCATTATCATCAATAACTTCATCGTCAGATTCATACAATATTCTGAAGTAATATCAACACAGAGGCTTTTGAATATTTCGTCTCAATTCAGTCTCTTTTGTGGATTTTGTTGGAGTACTAGAAGGCGGACGTCAACAAGTGGCTTGCTTGACTGTGAATTACTCAGAGAGACTGTTGTATAGCTTGTCTCATGAAATCCTAAAGTGAAAATTGCGAATACTGGTAGACGGACGTTGTTGGGGGAAAATGATTTTTTGTTGGGAGTAATATTTACTATTATTATTATTACTACTACAGTGTTCTTGATATTGTTATTATATTCTTATTACGTGCAGTGTAAATCATAATAAGTGAAAACAGTGAAAACTGAAAAGTGCATTTTTCTGTAAAAGTATAAAAAAGTGAAACATCTTCGGAAAAACTTTTTGGAGGAATGATTTAACTTGAATTTCTTAGTTTTGACTACTTCGACAGTAGTTGTGGTCTTCAGATAAACATTGATTGGTGTGGGAGAGATTCGTTTTACGAAAATATTGTTTACACGGACTGGAAAGCTCGAGTGCTATTCCAGTCTGAAAGTATTGAAAAGTCAATTTGAATTATATTACAAGTAATTTATGAAGGGGCGGACAATCATGGGTTCATATTTAAATATTCACCTTAATTTATTTCCTATTTATGTGCTACTTCTTTTTCTCGCCTCCTCACAAGGTAGACCTTCCGCCAGAGTAAAAGAACATTCTCTGTCTCAACCTTACCAAGTACAGAGAATTGTCCAAATTTATAATAAAATATCTGTTAGAAACTCGGGTGACCGATATAATTCTAAAACCGAGACGACAGATGAGCCCATGAATAATGAAATAGGACAGAATCTTCGAGTTGATGAAAACACGGACTCGAAATTATCAATTTACCCTACGAATGAGAACGAGGCGAGTCACAAAGAGAAACACAAGGAGGGTGATGATGATAGTCATCATATTCGTGGCTCATCATCTCCTCGTCCTGACAAACTCTCCGAAACTAAACACAACTCTGATTTCCAGAGTTTTCTCTACATGAACATGGACACCCAAGACGAAGAGGATGAAGATCAAAGTGAGACTTCAATTCTTGACAAGTTCAGAGTTAAAATTCTCAACGAGCTTGGATACAACGTGACAACCACGTCAAATCGAACTTTTACAAAAGTAAAGGTAAGTCTCACAATGCATTTCCAAATCTCTCAACTCATTCCCATTGTTTTATTGTTTTCTGCAACCACGTCTCTATTTACAAACAAAGCAAACATTCCCGCACACATATTAACTACATACAAACCCAACTCTTTGTTTGCCAGAAATAACATTCTATTCTGTAATGTCCAGTACTGTCCCCAGGGAAAACAATTTACACAGATCGTAGAAAGCAATACGTAGAAAAGTCCAAAACAAACCATTGTCTGCGTATGAAATTCTGGTGCAGTGTAACTTTGATCATGTTATTATACAAATATATCATGTTGTAACTGTAGAGTTACAAAAGATGTGGAGATTGTGTAAGCCTCCACTCTTATTTCTTCGCTTCCACCAGCCAATATTTCAGAACGATGTAAATAAAGAGACAAAAGTGTAATTTAACCCTGCACTTACTTCAAGTATTTGATTTCTTCAAAAGAGTTTTGTCTTTAAGGTGAGCTGCTCTGTTGGTAATGTGGTGTTGTATTTCCGACAGTCTGTCTTGACTCTTGATGATTGTGGTGATAATGGAAATGATTATTATGTGCATGGTTCAGCTTTAGCCTCCACTAAATACAAGCCACACTATCCATTCCTCCTTTTATGCTCAAACGACGTCAGTTTAGTATTCTTTATACTAAAACTACATTCATCCCTGCTACGCATTGTCAGATGTATAATACACTATGCCAAGTGTATATTTGAACATATAATATATCTACAGTGCATTTACCAATAGCTGAAACTGGATAAATGCCTTTGTTTAAGTGAATACCAGTAATACAACATTCTTATAGTTCACCTATCCAAAGTAATGTTACGTATGCCAACATCAGTCGATCTTTTCGTAGAGAGGACAGAAATATTATTATGAACAGCTTGTTGTTGCAATGACGATTGTCGGAAAGCATGTACCTACCTACACCGAATCCTGCAAGCTACAACTCTTCAAGAAGTAGTTTGCTTAGAGTACCTATAAACGGAACTGCTAAAAACACCATGTGATAAAATACATACTGTACATGGACAAACAAATGTTTTCCTATAATATTCTCCTTCAACTTTGTTCGTGTTGCTAACTTGACATGGACTAAGTCTTCCTTACACGTTTCTCGTACACATAATATACAGTCCATTTCTGGCTGATAATTCATGTGCATACATCGTGTGCCTGTTTTAGGGCGAGACTCTCTGTCCGTATAAGGACACGGATAAAAATAAGTTCAGAGAATGCCCACATTGCATTACATTACTTACTCGGAGCAGTACACTCCATTACTCCACAATACCCAACTTAACTGCATTTCTGACGACTTTTATTTCGTATATGATTGCTCCTCACTAATCTGATAGTGGAAAAGTCTCTTTTTGATAAAGCTTTTACATACACTACATTGCCTTCATCCTTGTGTGGTTGCAGTGTTGTGTGAAACGAAGAGAATTATTTACTATTTCGTTTTCTCAGAATGGTATGAAGTATTCTTCTGTGTTCAGAACAAACTGTTGCTCGTCGGCAGCGTCTATTAGGGAAACGTTAGAATATTACACAGAATCTAAGACAGACTATAACAGTTTCGTTATTACGAAAAGTATTTCGTTTGGTTTGTGTTGTAGAGAAGTATGAATTTAATGTGTGGATGCCATGATGTAGAAGTATAACATGTAGAATGTAAGTATTTTACAGCTCGAACCGTAATTGTTAATCAGTTGGTTTGGTTGTGGGGCTGTGGTTGGGCCAGTGATACCTTAGTAGTCTCGTTCTTCCATAGAATGTTGCAGAATTCTACGATTGGATTGGATACTCTATCGATGGGCTCAACAATTCGATTTGCATAATTGTTCCGTAGCTTGTTTTTCCTCTATTGATTATTATGATGTTGAATGACTTAATAACCATAGCAGAGTTTATAAATTCCAAAATCCTTTACTTTATTACATTTCATTATACTTCTCCAAGCCACGAGTAGTATTACACTTCTCCTCAAATGCTCATGGCTATATTATAACTTTGCATTCTGCAGGGAAAACTACATTATGTGGGAATATTTGTATTGTTGCATTTCTAGTATTAATAATAATAATAATAAAATATTTATATGTACGTGTTGTGTCGTTAGAAGAGTATCGATTGTGGCAGGAGTACTTGTTACACCGACAGAAGATTTATTTACATAAGAGGCCTCAATACATTGCTTTTTATTCGTTTTTTTCAAATAATATAACAGTAACTGGTGGTTGCCAAGAAACATATAGAGAGATGATTTTTTGAAATTTTGCAAATGCGGATTTGATTCCTCGTTGGTTGTTGTCGAACGTGTGCATGAATAGCTGAGGTGGATGTGCTAATAAAAGCACTTGAAAAATTAAAAATGCAATGTATTAACTTGGATGGATATCACTGGCACTGGCATTTGAGATTTTTAGCAGGTTGGCAGACGTCAGGCAAAGAATGCAAGTTGAACTCAATCTAAATCTTGTTCTACTTCTATTCCATCATCATCAGTGCTTCACGTTGCACCGCATTATTTCATTGACCTTCCTGTCCTGTCCTGCCTGTCTGATCAGAATATTATCATTCGTACAACTAGTCAATGCCCATCTGCTTAGATACACACACATTTTACATACTACTTATACACACACAAAAACTTACACAGTTGCTTCTACACGTATCTCTTCGTCTTTACACGGCTGCCTCTACTACTCCTACTAGTCTCCTTTGTGGTATTCGTATAAGTAGCCAGTTCTGTATCAATATAATTGCGAATTTCAAGAAGAAGTAGTTTCATTCCTTTCCCTTTCGCTTGAACTGCTTTATATACTCATGCATATTTACTCGCCTGTTTTATACATTCACCTGTCATAATAGTATTGATTTCTCGCATTAGCGATAGCCATCCTGTCCTAGAACACAAATGTTTTTCTTCGACGGCTACTGAAAACAGATCTTGCTAATGCGGAAAGGCAGCCATGCCTGTTGTAAGTACAACCTTCGTATTTAGATTTTTCCAATGCTCCACCAACAGTGGATTTTGCACACTGTCAGTGTACGCATACCTTATCAAACCCATTAATTGCAATGGTGTGTGCAGATCAATGCTCACCACACCTCAAACATATTCGCTGTGGGCTTTTGTAAGCAAACTATTGTATAATGCCATTTTAAAACACTTACTTCTTCTTTTATCCACGGCTGCGAGACCTTGTGTTCCCTTTTCATGCCAATGTTTATTTCAACGTGCTAGGCAGACTGGTAGTAGTTACATTTTTGAATTTTGAAAATCATCACTACAGTATAATCATTTTATGCACTTTTAACAGCAACAATTAGACTTATTACACAGGATACCCGTTAAACTACGATTTGCAAATAGCAGGAGCAAATACAAAACTAGTTTCCTTATTAAGACCTTCTAGCCTTTCAAAGGAGTTTTCAATAAAGAAAAGTGTTCAAGTCTCACAATACTCCGGGAAGATGGGAAAGATCGTGTTTTCACATTTCTGCTAAACCTTTTCTGCAGAAATATTAAAGAAACATTAAATTAGTTGCTTGAGTATAAAATGAAATTCAGAGTCCATTGCTCTGGAAGTTGTTGTTTATCTATTCTTACTTCTAACTTAATTGTATATTCATACCAGGGATTCCGAACATTAATCGGCTGCCATTTCAGGTTACTTATCATTATTGCAGTTAAAGTTCCGTACTTTTGTTTGTAGTCGTCGTAGTAGTCGCAGCAGCAGCAGCTGAAGCTTAGATCATCGCTACTAGTGTTGAACATGTAACTACTTAGACATAAAACCACTAGATATAATAATACTGATATAACCTTTTAAATACTCATGGTTTAAGTTAAATGGTAGCAGCCGCAACGCAATTGCAGGGGAAACTTAATACTTCTTGAATGAATGTTTTATTATAAAAGTAAGAAAAAACATTCTCTTCTATGTGTAGTTCTTTATAGATGATCATTATGCTCTAGTAATAAGGTAATGCCACATCTCAAAAAAGTAACCACAAATTCATTAGTAGGTACTTGGCCTTCTAGTGCGGATATACTTTTACCCTGTACATAAAACCATGTATTCATCAATCATCATGCTTCTAATACACTGTGTTTACATACAGGACATGCACATTCGGTGTTTACACATATACGCAACAAACAAACCACAAATATTACATCAAATCAAATACCTCCTGCAGATTACATCGGTTATAACCAGACATCCTTTGCAAGAGCATAATATAGAAGTAGTAAAAGTAGATTCGAACACATACACAGTAAATGTAGACATTTGCTTATTAAATAAATAGTATGATGGTATTATTAGACAGATGAGAATTTATTACGTGTAGTGCATGTGTTGTATACAAAATACAACACAGAGCTGCTACTACAACTCTAAACATTTAGACTGTTGCACTTGAGTCAATATTGGGAATACCGTGTATGTGGCGATGTGGACGAAAGCAATGACGAAATGATACGCTAATTGCATTTATACATATTAAAGTCGTAATACTCATCCACATTAGTATATTATTGTTCTTGAACATTGTCTGTAGCATAACTTTATTTACTACTGACACAATATCGTTTTATTAATGGCCAAGAAGTGCACTCTTAGTGACTCACTGCAGTGATTCTCCTGCTAAACACTTATGCAGCTACAACTGGTATATTTTACTTTATAATTCACGTCAAGTATATATACGTCCAAGTGTGCAACCTATTCACCACAACCACTCAGAATTTACTTTTCTCTTCTTTCAGAATTTTTTCCTGCATTTTTTAACGAAAGGAAGGTAGGAAAATTATTTTTTAACATTTTAAATAACAAGTTTGGATTTTCAAAACCTAAATGAATATGAAAGTCAAAAGTTTCCATTTTACGGAATACGTAATGAAAAGAAAAGATATTCTAAAGTAGGCATATCCACTGGGACGTATACTGACAGTAATTTTTTCTGTTAGATACATTGGATACTGAGAAACACATTACATTTTACACGAGTGAGACAAGCGTGTTGGTTATTGTCTTGAGATAACGTTTAATTAGAAAAGACTGTAAAAAATTATCCACCTACTTACTCAAGGTATTCAGTTATAAGATGCTTACAGGAATTTTATTTGCCATACACTGGAATTAAGCGTGGGTTAATGACGTAGTAGTATCAAAAGCCGTGGAATTGGTTGTAGTCAGTAGCAGTAAAATATTTTATGTGTATATGGACTCGTTGTGTAAACAGTACATTGTATTTAATATGTATTTAGTACCATTGCATTGTTTCATTTTCAACTTGGAAGATTCATAATGTTACAGTAGAGAAGAGACAATTGAAATTAAATATCCCACTAACATGAAGTGCTTCTTGTTGCATTCTTCACTCCTTGCATTTTCATATTATTTATTATTTTGCGGCAACTTTTTCTCAGGACACTGTGTTTTGTCTTTTATTGTTTTCGAGGAGTTCAAGATGTCAAATGTTTGAGAAATAAGTAGGTGGTCGTCATTTAGCTAGGAAGTCAAAGAATGTTCCACTGACAGCCTATTTAACTACCTGAACTTCTTTCCTGCTGCAACACACACACTCACGAGTCTGTAGGTAATTCTAACGCTGTTGTAAATGTAAGTAGAAGTAATGTGGTGGTTGTTGTACGAAAACGAATGAAATATTAATACAGCAAAAAAATTAATTGACTAAGTAAGTACCACTAACGTCATTTCATGCACTGCAATCTTTTACTGTTTAACTTTATTTCCTTCCTTCATCTCTACATGACTTTCTATTGTAAAACAAGCAGGTTTCCATTTTCGGTCCTTTTACAATTCACGACAACACACTCCTCACTCGCTTTATTGTTTTAATGAACAGTTTACATTGTCAGATGCTACAATAACTGCTAAATAACGCATTAAAATATGAATTTCAGACTGAGGCAGGTGTAACTGTAATCGAATGCTTCAAAATCATATAAGGCAAACGTTATTAGTCACTCAACCATTGTTTTGCTTCGTGTGCAACAATTTGGTCGCTAGAAATTAACTTTCCTACCGTTTCCCTTTTTCATGATGTCATCCACAAATATGGGCAAATACTTAGTTCGTTAATAAGTTTCCACTATAGGTACTCATTCATAATGTCAGTGACAACATATCATAACTCTCCATGTACATTCCGTACTGTAATAACAGGCACTCTCAAATACATCACGTACTTCCACTAATATCCATTACACCACCTCTTACTATTAAAGTAGCTTTATTTTTGCACGAATATATAGAAGACCTATACAGAGTACCTACTGGCTATGTATAAAAGTGGGGTGCAAAACAGATGTAAATGGTATGTGCGGTTTACAATTGTTAAATAAATTTGCTTCAGGTATATTTGAATGGCTAGGTTCGTTTTCCTGTACTATATGCATATTATGCGAGCTAACTTAATTCTGCATTAGACATAATGGTTCCTTATAATGGTTATTATGTTGTTATGAGCCAATCATTATTTTTTAAGGCGTATATAGTGCTACTTATGATCTTGGCTCTTTTTATCCCACTAAGGATCTAATTGAGCAGAACAAAGATGTACAATGTACAGAGATAGATTAATGTGAAAGGGGTTTTCCGTTCGTGTCAAAAATACATTGACGGGAATTACGCTAACAGCAAACGGCATTGTTAGGCTATAAATGTAGGTAAGTCCGTAATCAAATATTTATTATTGTTATTGTATAAAAACACTAAATAAATATATAAAAACCCACAAATAACCAATAATATTGGCACAAATAGAACATGGGAGCAAATTAATTTTAAATTACATTTTGATACTAAACCTCAGTTTTTTCACACCGTGTACATAATCAATTCCATGATATTAGCAGGATAATTAAATATGATTGTGCTTAGGTAGTTGATACACAATGAGAATTATGTTTTAACCATGTAGGAATTGCAACACTTATCTTAATAACATGAATGAGTACTCAGTACTCATCGCACAAAAGTGTTGTATGTAGGTGTATAATTATTATTGAATAAACAATAATAAATTTGCATAAGGTAAATAAATACACATTGTAATACTCCACACGTGTCTTTGCTGATATGAGTTAGTAGTAAATAGTATTTCACATACTTGTCGACATACATCACCAAGGTTAAAGTCAATGCAGATAAATACATGTAAAAGCAATACGATTTTATTTTATAAGGAAGGATATAAGCAATAAATAAACGCATGGAAGTCCAAAGCAAAAACACTCATAATATTGTGTAAGAAAACTTTCTTTTTCTTTTCAAACCGTTATAGTTACATTATGATCGCTTAAATTCCAGATGTTTCGGTTTTTATGGGGAAATCCGAATTAAAAGTACAAGAATGTCTAGAAGAAAAGGGGAATTTGGAAAGAATTGAATAGGAGATGATAAAATAAATATTTATTTATGGTCACGCCTCACTTTTCTACTATTAATAGTTACTGTGTGGTTATTCGTCAGGTTTTTAGCCAAGAAGAAGAACAGTTAAGTTTATTAGTAACTCTGGGATGTTCATGACATACGTGGGCTTGTAGTTTGCTGTAGAGGGCTGGTGGTGCGGTGGTAGCGGAGAGAGAGAGAAAAAAAAGATAAACGAACCAAGTGGGAAGAAATGGCTTAGCCGGTCTCATTGTCGGTATGCCATTCAAAATAGTGAGATGACGTGAAGAAAACAATTGAATCCATTCCATTTCATTGCTACTACTACCATGCCATATTACTTATAGGAATTTTGTATATTTCATCAGCTGTTTAGGAAGCTGGAGGGCGGACTGAGCTGTGAGTCAAACAAAACTGAATGAATGACTAAAATTATGATGAGAAGGGATGGATGGAGGCGTGATTGTGTATATTTGTTGGCGAAAGTTTCCAATACTGTAAATGCTACAACATTGCACCGCTCTCCTTATAATCTTCGTCAAGTATGAAGTCTTAGAATGTACAAGTGTATATAAAAATACAAATACGTCTCAAGTTTTTGGTAGGGGCTCCGCTAATATTTATACACAACACAGCAGCAGACACTCACTAAATAAAGTAAAGGATGGTTGCAAGTCATTCAGTCATTGCAAAAATAACACAACATTGTTATGCCATTCTGTATGGATGTGTGTACCTATATTCATTCACATTCACATCATATTATACATCTCTCTCGGCTATTCATTGCCATCCATATAGATGATTTGTCTTGAGTCATTCATTCATGTGGTAATTCGTGCATAGTTTTTTAACACAGAGATATAGTTTACAAACACAGCATTATGTTTCACATACCGAGGAGGAGGAGATGATGCCAAGCTATTTGCAATGTGGGTTATGTGAGTACATATGCACAATCCCACACTCTGCACAAATTACATACACATACTACAACCGTTTCATCTATATCATATCTATATAGCTAATAGCTACTGTCTTTGACTAAGGAAGCGTGTTTATTGTTAGTAAGTACTCGTATTATGTAGTACATTCCAAAAAATAGTAATAATACCAATACCGCATGTACATTCTGTTAACTATCAATTTCTTCGCTTATAAAATGTAATCTCTACTGACAGCAAAAGTAAGTTGCTTTTCTGTGTGAATAAAAACTATAAGGCTGGCTATATAGCTACCAATATTATTATTAGGATGATTCTCATTTCTAATCTTAATGGTAATAAGATGTAAAAATTCCTCAGGGTGGTGCAATCACATATACATATGAATATCTACGCACCCAATATTATACGTCTATATTATAGGCTGCAGAGATGTACACTCACATATAAACAAACATTATTGCGACTAATTAGCATAGAACTCCACAAGTAGACAACATTGCATTGTATGTCGATATGTGTACTCATTGCATTGTAAAAGAAGTACGTGGTAGACAGTTGAGTGTCTCTACGTAATAGAACCATAATTTAATTTAGTAGGCTACTGACTGCACGCGGCGGCGGCGACAGCGGGTACGTCGACACAGGAAGAAGAAACTTTCGCGTAGTAGGAGCTATTTATCAAGCTTGTACATTCATCCTATATAGGAGACGTATGTAGTTGTTGAAGTATTCAGAAGCTTTGGTAAAGAAGGAAGATAATATTATTAGAATGTGTATTTAGTAGTAGTAAGGTATTTTGCATGCACAATGTACACTGTACTCAAATAGCCCCCACACTTCAATTGAACATACCAGAAAACACCTAAATGCAAACATAAATAAATACTTGCTCACTTGCTGGAATCGGTGAATCACATCGAGACGGAACATTTTCCGCTTTGCTATCCTACCGAACCACCTACATGCTTCCAATCTCAATTTGATGTACATATTATCTTCTTAGGTATTCTTCTACATCATGCCGCATTTTTATTTTTCACTGTTTATATTTACTATACATACTTTTCAAGTAGGATTGCAAATTGTGTAGTTAATACTGAACCTGTACGTAGTATGCGCTTAAATATAGTGTAGGTTTACTTTTTTGTAATTATTTACGTACTCCTTTGTATTTTGAATTTATAGGTAGTTGTTTTTCTTTTCGCAATGAAAATCATGCGTCACAAAAACGACGTAAAATGTGGAGTTAATGAATTCTACAAGTGCAAGACTAACACCCAAACAAGGTTCAAGGTGGGACAGTAATGAAGGAAAAACAATTCTTTTTTTAACACGTAGACTTTTCTTGATAACAATAATAACTACTACGGAACTGGTTAACAGTAGAAAATATTATGATTATGGTATAGAAAACATTGACTGGTTTTTCTCCAGGGGACAAAATAATTGCTATAGAGATTACTATAAAAGGACACAAAATAGGTAAAAACAAACAGGGTGATTCACGGAATTTATAAAAACGAAAACAAAAATACAGACATTGTTGGACTGGTACTAGGAACAAATAATATGTATGTTTACGGACAACTGTAACAGGTGTGAGTGTGCAAGTGTCATATAATTAGGAAAGCGTGTAATGAATATTATAGCAGTCAATGTCATGATTATTATGAGTGATATGGACGTACCTTCTTCTACATTTCAAATGTCAAACAAGCTTTCATAATACACAAAGGCTTTTCAAACATTACACATATAGAATTCTCTAATTCCAAACAATAGGAGACTGTTTAGTCATGTAATTTATAGATGCTAATAGATTTTTAACAATATGCATGATTTCCATTGTTAGTGATATGAAAATGACATGTTGTATCGAAATACACCTCATTAACTGCAGGAAGAATCGAAATGACACAGCAATGAAAAGGATTACGTTTCTCTATCAGGAATGTATAAATTATGATCTAACTATTCCGAGAATTACTCAGGGATGGAACAATAATGGGATTTTACGTTTCAGTTTCAATCTGCGTCCATGCAAGCCAAAAAAGATTCTTATTAGTCATATTATATTGGCAGGAGTTATACAAAATATTATTACGGTAGGCTTACAAACCATTACCTACTTAAGAATACTTACATTTTACATACACACATGAAAACGTTTTTATGGTGATACTCCTACCTCATTAACATTACAAAGTAACGTTGTGTAAATGTTTTGGGTCATCAACATTATTTTACACAGAGTAATAATTGTATTATCAATTGTGTGTTACCTACTACCAGGAAATGTACACCCATATTATTTACTCTATAAGGAAGGGGAATAAGTTGCAATTTACTATCTTGCCTTGACATAAATGTAATAGTTCACCGAAAATCCCCTAATTATCCCTAATTGAAAATCATGAAAACACACGAAGATGGACAGGCAATCTACAGCCTGATTTTTATTTAAAATAATTCAGTTCACGATTCATTGGTGCTCCTGTTTCTGTGCGAAAGTATTTAATGAATGATAATGATGGTTTACAATACATTGCCACAATAATAATAATAATGAGAGTTTAACTCGATCGCACAATCTCGATCTTACACAACTGTGTACCCCTACCTCTATAGTAAAGTAAATAAGTGAGAAGTCGGATTTAAATAATATCATAGTATTTTGTTTATTATGCAGTATGTACGTAATGCCCATGTACGTGTAGCATGTATTTACAATAGGTGTGCATAATACAAAATAATGTTTACATCAGAAGAAAAACAATGCTGTTTGGATAAAACAGACGAGAATTCCTCATGCACAATAGCAGTAATATTAAAAAATGTAGTAAATATCTATGGGGTAGGCAAATAAGTCAAAAGAAGCTTGA
Source organism: Pogonognathellus flavescens (assembly GCA_019776165.1). Lineage (NCBI taxonomy): Eukaryota > Metazoa > Arthropoda > Collembola > Entomobryomorpha > Tomoceridae > Pogonognathellus > Pogonognathellus flavescens. The sequence goes on from JABASD010000226.1 coordinate 25,085, forward strand.
ATTGTATAATTACGGCAACTCACTTAAGAAGAGTGCATAAAGCATGTTGATTTGAGAATACGGGCAATGTGAATAGTACAGTAGTAGTAGTAATAGTGTCTATGTACATAAAATTGTTTGTACATTGTATCTGACCATGGAAGAAAGTAATGCAGTCTGTACGTAAATGAGTTTTGTACTAGAATAATGTTGGCGAGACAAAAGGACGTTGAATAGATAATGAAGTGGTTGGATCATCTTGATCATATTGGAATAAATATTAATGAAACTGTATCTTGGGATGACTACGAGGAATCTGTACTCTAATTTATGTTTATTTGATGATATGTTATCACCGACGCCGCACTGAATGCAAACCAGGGTGGCCCTTGCTTTGTAAACTAAAGCTGACGCTTAAGAAATATTATTATTCTCTACTCCTTTGATTGCCAATTAGTAAAGTGTAGCTCAGCATAAGTAAACATTATGTAGGTACTTGCCATACGATACGTGTGTTTAGAATAAGTCAAATACTACAACCCATTACTTATTTTTATTATACTATGAAATTATATATGGTACTAAATATCAGGTGGAAGAATGTAATATTGCAAAATTGATATATCTATGTGCCATTAATAAGTAAGGAAGTTTAATTCGGACTTTTTTCGGATCTGATGAATTATGGGAGCGGAAATTATTTGCTGTTGTGTGGATTCAGACAGATTGATCAGTAGTACGGAGTTAAATCGTTGAAAAAATGAAAAGGTGGAAAGGGGAGCATTGTGTAGCTGCTGGACTGCATTTTGCATGGTAGAAATTGGGATTGTTGTATAATTCAATGCAATGTGGTTGGGAGAGTGAGTGTGTTATGTTATGTATCTGTGTGGAAGAGTAAAAGAGAATAATGTAAGAAAGGAGTGCTTTGAACCAGTATTACTATAGGAGTTTATATAACATAGCATTTTACACGGATACCTGTTCGTTGCATCTTGTACTTGTACTACTATTCCTATATACTGAGGATTTCATATGTGATGTAGTTCTGGTATATTCTATACTAATACACTTAACTGACTTCTCTGTGCGAGCATCCATTAGCGAAAGAGTCACTGACTACAATATTTAATCTACAAAGTTGCTACTTATTTCCCAATGCCGTTGTTGCGGCCTTTTCTGTGCTTATTTATGAAGTCAACACATCATTGGCAAGTAACAAGCTGCAAATATTTTCCACCTTCAGGAAAAAACAAATTTAGTAAAAATCCCAGCCCTGGAATGAAGAACTACTAGATTTTCAAATAAAGGTCTACAAAGTAGAAAATACTTTGAGACAATGAAAATAGTGCGAGAGTATCTGTTCGTGTAATCATAATATAGAAATAGGATGATGATGGAAGCAAATGCACACTGCTGCTGATTTAAATAAACGAGAGAAAGAAATAGATACGATACGGTCTATTGATAAAAGCCAGAATGTCGGCACCACTGAACAATCCTCGGCTCATTGTCAGTTCACTAAAAGAACGTTCCACTTCAACGTTTTCAATTTTTAACAAGTCCAGACACATAAATACAATTGAGGAACATTTCGAAACGGCCAAGGCGGTACGTGAACTCCAAAAGGAAACCCACCGTATTATCAATATTTTTGCAATTATATTACCTTTGTTTGTTTTCCATTACATTTTCTTTCTTACTAATGCTACTAAAAGAACAGACTTTGCATAAAAATATTTTCCTACTGATATAATTACGCTAATAAGTTTCTACAATAAATATAGACATGATATGATTCTAATAGTACTTCGTTTCCAATGTAAGTCTTATTTCATTAAAACGTGGAGCTTTTGTGGTCTGCCTTGTATTTAGCATTAGATTTATTTATAATTGTGATGACTGAATTCATCACTAAAGCAAACACTGCGTTTTACCCAAGTGCTTTTAATCAATGAAGTACAAAGGGAAGCTAAACAGGTAGAAATAATTAACCTGACAAGGTCCTAACAAAAAACATGAACTTATTGAACTTTTCATTTACTCAGTTCTAATTCTCTCGAATCATTGCATGATCTAAATCTTGGATAGTTATCATTTTTCATTTTTATCTAGACACGATCTTAGGAAATCATATCAAGATCAGAAGAAACATATTATCAGCACTGGTACTTTATGTAGTACAATACAATAATCGTTTACACTCTGCATAAAAATTATGATTAAGACATAGTTGTTGTTGTAAGTATAATATTTTTACTTATTGTTCGGATAAGTATGTAGTAGCATATCGTTAAATTCGAATTTGTAAAGAAGTAACCCAACCACAGATTTACACAGACACATTTTTAAGATTCTTATAGATGAAATGCTTCTTGTCAAAATTAGTGGCTTGATCTCATCTGAGAATCTCTAGCAAGGTTGCAGGTTTGCATTCCGAAAAGCAATGTACGAAGATCCAAAGTAATTTTATATCAATAGCCCTACACTTTTACTACAATATTATCCATGTAAATCTACAAATGCAGTAGAATTCGATAGTTCTTACAGTATAGGTATCAATGTGAGGCATGCTTTCATAACTTATCATAAAATCAAATACTTCTGCTCCTACTACAGCTACAACCACTAGTATATGGCACTAAACAACGAAAACGTTAATCGATCTACTAATGCAGGGTAATGGATAGGTTTAGTTTATACATCACATAAATTTGTAATGTTCCTGAAAAAAAGATTGGCTCACAGATTGAGTTTGCGGGTGTTCTCCACTTCAACTCTACCGCAATGAATTTATTTGTATTTCCACACACATACAGTACATATCCATTACACCTTCACTTATAGCGCATTATTCTTCTACCGTAGTAGGAATTCGATACTTTATCCGCTGTACTTCTTCTACCTATATGCATAATGTATTCTCATTCCTGCTATAATATTATCTAATGTATATTTATTACATTTGCACTCAAACCCTATAACAACTCTCAAAACTCAAACATTTATAGTAAACATTCATGTATATAATTTTGTGTGGTAAAAAGTCCCAACTCTGACACATAGTCAACAATATCAACAATAATAAAGAGTGCAACGTAATTGTGGTGGTATGAGAATACATGTGTACAAATAGCAGGATAATTTAAGCAGTAGTGTATACCTGTAGAATTATATCTGCATACCTAATATGGAATATAGACCTACGACCTATGTTTGTATACACAGGGCATATAATATAAAAAGAAGTAAAGCATTACACATTGGGTTGGTTGAGTTGTTGGGAAACCCCATTTAGACATTACAAGGCACATTTGAAACACTTGACTTGACTCCAGGACATAGATGCGGATTACGGAAAGTTTTCAAGTCTTCTCAACTGTGTTTATCTCTTTTGTTTCATCTCCTGCTCAGATTAAAGCAGTATCCTCACTCCGTACGCTGTTCATGTTGATTCATGTTTTATATTTCAACACAGAGACACCATACGCAATGCTTTACCTTGGTAGCTCTCCGTGTGATGTATTTACATCACGTATCCTTTTTATATCTATATGGCACTATTTATATGTCATGGTTTTATAGTACACACTCAGAGACTCCTCTAAAGAAATATTTTATTGAAAGTTAGCTGGTGTGGTGTTGGTAGTAGTATTTCCTATTACGTAACTGTTATGCCATGCATGGTGTGGCTTGGCGTAATGCAATAGTAGTCAGAGTAGCGTTAATACGTGTGAAGATATAAGAATGATGATGATGCTGATGATGATGATGAGAATGAGAATGATGAGATGAGCAATGAGCATCATGGTTTGTTGGAATGAATACTATTAGGGCGTTTAGTTGCTTAGTTAGGCTGGGTTGGGTTGTCTATTAAAATTATATATGTGTAATGATGAAAGGAGACGCAACGGAACTCGCAAGGTCCGCTTGTAAAAATCGCAGAAGCAATTTTCGTCGACTACTTACTAATTTGGAATTGCAGACTTTCTCAATACTTCTCCCTGTTCAGCTTGTTAGTCGTTTTTGCTTAAGTAGATTAGAATTTATAGCTATTGCCTTGAGTTAGGTTACGAGAAAACAGTTAAGCTCATCTCGAACACTTGATTGCCTCACAATATTTCTGTAAATACTAAATACCTCCGTATAATAAACCATACATCTGCAGACAACAATAATTCCCATTTTTACAACCATCTTCTAGTTAGACTGACACTTTACTTAATAACGAACAACTATAGTGTCTTGGCATTTCATGCTATAAGGACCATTGGTATTTAAGCGCGAGGATGTTGTTGTGTGGCGTCTTAACCGGGATATTTGTAAATCCATTTGATAAATGAGCCCCAGTATGAAAAAACTTGTCAGTTTAATCGTACATAGAGTTATAGTTATATACATTATATAATAGTAGCTGTGTAGCATGAGCCGTTTTCTACAAATTCCGTGTAAGAGTCTCAATTAAAATGCAGTGTGTGTAGAATGCGTTGTGAAAACAATAATCATATTATTTTTTGCACTTACTTTACTACAATAGAAGCTTAAGGCTTCGTAAGTGCAGTGACTGCAGTTGAAGCCACAAGTGCCTTGTTGGCTTTAATTGAGACTCTTCTACCAATTTTGTAGAGATGTGCAAGCTTATAGTAGTACAGATGGAGAAAAGGAAATTATTTAAGAATGAGATGATGGGATCCCACCTAGTCAGTCAATGTATTTTTTCTTGGAATGATCTATTGGGCCACCTCTCTTTGGCTTTAATGTTACAATACAAACATTCATACACGTCTGCAATGCAGATGCACTCAAACTACGCGTTTTAGCTTTAAGAGAGCAGCGACGAGTTCTGAGACGATTTCACAAAAAACTAAATACATGCAATTGCCTTGCATGTGTATTCACGTTTTCCTTTGTTCCTGAGTACTTGACAGAACAATTCTTTATGTGACTTAATTGTGCAGCAGTACAATGTAATATGCATTGATCCTTTCCTCGGAGAATTATCGAGAACGCTATGACTATGATTGTATAAATACAAGGGAAATCGTTGATTCAAATACAATGTGGGTGTGTACAAAAAGGCGAAGACACACAACAATTTTTTCAGTATGAGTTTTTCTTGTTTGTCAGTGTCGTTGATGATGATGGTGGCGTGGAAGGAGTTTAAGGATGAAAATATGATATTTAGACGTGAAAAATGATGACTATACTTACCAGAGTGATGTTTTGATGTCGTTTGGTTAATAATGAGTTACAGTACACGATTCAATTGTGAAATAAGACAGAGAGAGACTCGAGAAATGAAACCATGGCAGAGCACGTATTCATTTAGGCACATAAAATAAACGTACGAACATATTTTCAGTGTGTTGAACTCTGGCCAAGTGGGATCGACAATTTACAATATAGGGACAGTACAACTAGGCGGAGGTGTTTTGTCACCATTTTTCTTGTTTATGGAATTACTTGTAGAATTACACACTAAGATGTTAAAGGAAGTTAATAGACATTTTACGCTGAAGTTGTTACAGCTTGTTTACATGTGTGTATTTTGCTATAAATGTATGTTGTTTACTCATTTACGAGAGTTATTCTGCTTTGCTAAGCGTAAACAGGGGAAGATGTAAGTACGTATGTAGACGTGCAATGTTTTCACATAATTTTATAATATGACTCACTCTAGGATTCTCTAGCACATTCTTGTTGCCCCTGATTTTTAATTTGTAATGCTAAATGTACTTTCATTTTACAAGGATAATAATATATTTATTATACCAATCATAAAATGAATTAAAGACGTATATTATTACTACTATGATGGATAAGAAACGATTTTTTTACCGCATTGAGATAATTTTTATTGACATTTAATTTTTAATAATAAAAGGAAGCTGAAGAATTTTAATGCACTTTATGTGCAACACATGTTCATCATGTAAAATTTTAAGACCTTCCGATTTGCAAATTTTTGTGCTATAAAACGGTCAAGAAAAAACACATTGTCATGCATTCAGGAAAATCATCTTATGATTTAATGACGTTTTCCTGAATCACGTAGATCCATTAAAATTTTCGTACATGAAGTTTACTCATGCACACATCATTTATTTGTTTGGCGTAATTACTAATACTTGTTCAGATATTGTGAAAGTGGAGGATGATGACGAACATCAAATTAGTTTTCCCATTTTATTTTGTGATGTGATGTACTCCTGTTATACATGTACCTTTAGCTTTGACAAGAACTATTCCACAGATATGATGTATGCCACTCTATCCTCATAATTACAATTTTCTATAAGTACCTATCTATATTTATAAACCAGGAATATTTTTCCAATTTGACGATATATTATGTTATGCAGGAAATGCGTAGACACCTACCTATGGAGTGCATAAATAGAAATATTTAAAAATGATAGTGAAATTAAAAGGAAATGAATGTATGGATAATTTTTACGTAATGGAATTAAATGGAATGTGTGACAAATATATAAGTATAAATTATGGTCATATGAAAAGTAACATAGAAGTCTGGCACCTGTGAATGAGTTTGCATGGAGGAGACACGAGTTTTATTTTGCGAGGTGATAAGAGAGGACAAGGATGCTGAACTAGTTTCGGCATAAACGCTTTGAAATTTTAAGTAATTGCATTTCACTCGTTTCCAAAAATATGTTTACATTTTCTCATAGTATTACCATGCAACGTGTATACTCATCATAAGTGACGAGCCGTAGATTGCTCTTTACATTCCGTAATGATTGGGAGAACCCCAGTTTCGAACTTTGACTTTGTTGACAACCTGTCTGAATTTCCAAACAATGAATCACTGCATGATAATAATATAAATGAGATATAATTAGCAATGCTCACAGAAAAATAGACGTGAGCTTGCGAAACATACACTCAGACACAGATAAGAAAATTTCGCGATAGCATTTTTACTTGTAAAGTACACTTGTGTAATGAATTACATGTATATAGTAGTGATTAACAGTGTATAGCAATTAATGTGTCGTAGAGTGTAAAGTTTAATTGCGTCTGTGCATTGTAGTATTTATCATTTGCGCGAATTAAGTAGCAGCAAAAGATAATAAAGAGTTGTTATTACGCACACACATCGCAGTAATAAGTAAAGATCCGTTTGTCATTGATTAAAGTCTGGAAGTACGCGGAGATGGAAAATCCTCTTAGGAATTCCTCTTTTACAGAATCCTTGTCAATAAAATAAAACTGCGGTAATTACAGCAAGAAGGTTACTGCATGGATTCGGCTGTTAAGCACCGTCTATCTGAAAATATCCTTCTCTCTCTCTGCTATTATCTATAAACAAAGGTACTGTATAGCATTCACGTTAATCGTACACGACCACAGGTGCTTCTATATGCATTACCTGCCTTTCTGTACGCACTAGTTCCGTGTTCACTCTAACGTATCCAAATAAACGTTTTCGTTGCAATTTCGCATCCTTCACAGATCGCTAGGAATTTCCCAAGCCAACTCATTATGTATACGTGTGTCATCTGCACCACTGCACCAGACTCACGTTCAACTATAACGCAAATGCTAATACAATTCAGTCATAATAATGTAGTACTCTACTATCTGTGCCCATACTGTAACATAACATTAACATTACCCACAAGAAAGAAAATATTTTGCAAAGAGACAGAGACACACACAATAAGAACAGGCATATTTTAGCACAGATTGCACTTTTTACATGGTTAGTCTACACGAATCATGTATATTGTATTATATATCTGTGTATAAATTGATAGGGTATTTTATAGCGCAAGTAGCAAATGCTATCTGTACATGATTAATGCATTAAAGGATGTGGGTTTAGCAAAAGCTTAGTGTGTACATTGGTCTGTCTAACCCGTTTTATTTCTCTTTGCAATTATTTCATTAACATGTTTTTACGCAGATAAATATAATATCTCATTCGAATTGTATTAATGTCTGATTATAATATAACTGAATTGTATTATGTTCTCCTTATACGTTTTCTGTGTATTTGCACAAGACAAAAAATGCGATTAATCAAAAGTGTTACAACGTCATCTAGTTTGATTGTCGCGTTGATAGCTTGGAATGCTTTGTGTTCCCGGCCTTCTAGTGTCCTATTGATGACACATAACACACAAAGAGTTCAATTCGATAAAGTTGGAATCCTTTTCTCTCTCCTTAATGCAGCATTGAATTTCAGATCGACATTTACATGCAGGGATTGACTTGAGAAAATAATTCCACCCATGTGTGTGTGTGTAGGTACTTACACGTAGTTAATCTTCATAAAAGCAAGCAGACAAATAAGTGTTGAAATCAGTCTAGAGTACAAATAACGAAATAGCTAAGTACTGAAACTACTAAGTAATAATCTGGACTCTCACACTGTTCTCTGGTCTAAGTAGATAATATAGAGTAGTTAATGTTTTTGTTTGCTATGTAAATCCGAAACAAATGAAGTCTAAAGGTGAACTCATAACGAGGTAATGACAAAGAATTAAGTGTGGCGTGGCACAATTTATTTTGTTACAATTTGGCGCAGGAATTGCGTTTAAGTGGACCAAATAGCCGGCCGGCTAGTTCTTTGCCTTTGCCAAACGTATCTCTACTAAGGTTGTTGCAAACGAGGTACTCTTGTCATTAATAAGAAGTTGCTGCAAAAAGAAATACAGTAAAAAAACTTGTCAATGAGCCAGTGAAATCCTGAATGGAATTTCGATAAATATCCATTGTCCTAACAGGTTCAGGCTGTGTCATGGCGTGTGTGTGCCATTTTGCCTTCAAGATAAATATTTCACTTTAACGGCAATTTTAATGCGAAGGGATACTCAATAAAATGGATGCAATGCATACACACATACCTTACAAGAAAATAAATCCAATACAAAATACTCATATTTATTTTCTCGAGAATATTCCTTAATGCAAATACAACTTGCCTCTACTACTATTTTACTACTACAACTATTACTACTACTACAACCACTATCCTAACAAGGGAAAATTAAAACAAACTCAAATACAACTAAATAGAGAATGTGTAAATCAAGAGGTAATCCTGAGTGAACTACAAATGCAAGCATTTATTTGCAATTAACACTTGTTCGTACATTCCTGTTAGGAAGAAGCCTGAAGAAAAACTATTACAAAATGCTGTGAAATGCAATGCCTGCCTCAGCTGAACCAAAAACCCTTCTTAGTAATTTGCACGGAGAAAACCTATAATTTCTTCAGTTGATTAACCGATTTCGGGAAAATGTGGTTGAGGCTTCTGTCTCAGAACTAATAAGAAGAGCAGCTCTTGAAGTACCTACTGTGTACGCATACCTGGCTAATTTTTCACAGCAGACGAGAATAAGTGTGAAGAGAGGACGAGGAAACTGGTAGGATTTCCACAGAGATATGATGCTGGCTATAGTAAGGCTTGCATTATTTATTCCATTTGTATTTCCTACATGATACGCATAGCAGTTGTTATTGTTACAATTAACATTATTGACTTGTGTAGCGACTGTAGCCGGTCTTTAGGTGTATAAGTGCCAGCTAAATAAATTCAAGCCGGTCATCATAACTTAACTGACATGATGATGCGTCAAAGAAGCGATAATACAGAATACATCATAACGTTTACATACGTATGTATCATTTTCCTCGTAGTGGAAGTATTAGTGTTGTCCAAGTGTGGTTTTTACTGTGAGTGAGTGAGTGAGTCCTTCCTACAACCTCGTCCCACCACATCTAAACACACTGCAAAATGCATAAATCTATATTATCGCTTACATATTTCTTCTATATTCACATATACAATAATACGGACTTGAATGTGAAGCAAGTACTCAAGCTCACCTGTCTGTCTGTACCATATAATAAAAATAAATAGTAAATACATACACAGCCGACCATACCTTGAACAGTAAAACTAAAACTAGGAGATATTGTGTGTAAGTATAATATACGAGTAGTGCAATAATGCAGGAGTCTCTCTACCTCTCTCTCTGTCTCTACTTCATCTCTTCTTGACTTCAGTCAAAGTTGATTTGATTTGGCTCTTGAACCGAGAGCCAGTAAATATATGCAAAGAATTCGGACACCTGTTGCAGCAGAGACGGAGCTGAGGCTTTACTACACATCGCTCCTGTCCTGACTCCTATTGCTTAGCAGCATTGCATTCTTATCGCAGTGTAAACTAAAGTGTACCTCAATTCAACCTTATACTAATACATTTACTACAGGTAGACACGACAACACACACAACACATGGGATGAACGAACAAGGATCGAGATCAACTCAACCTCCTCATCACATCGTTGTCTTCTTCTTCTTCATCTTCTTCTTCATCATCTTCTTTTTCTTCTTCTTCTTCTTCTGGTTGCTCGTCGTCATCGTCATCTTCGTCAACCAGTACACATACCATATAAGACCACCTTTTAAACACAGAAACATTAGCCGTACAGAATTTTCTTTCACGTTGTAGATGAAACACACGACACATCACAATACCAGTAAATATATTTTATATGGTAATCACACACAGGTACTGCTTAGAAACATTTCGTAGCCGTTTTCTCAGAGATGATGATGATCTTGATGATGATGATAGTTTCAAGTCCTCGTTCATGTTGCGTTGTATTACGGATGCTCCTTCGTCTGGACTTGATCTTTTGTAAGTAGTCGTCGTTATATTTTGTCGTGCATCATCATCATTCAACGGTGAAGTGTGGAGCTGCTACAAATATACCTTGTACTTATTGTTTGTAAGCAGACGAATTACTAAAGAGAAATGCTATAAGCTATATAGTTTTATTTTCTTCTGTGTTGTTCTTATTATTATTAGTTTCCTATCAGAGATTCTTCGACAGATATTATAGCACATTAATTAGTTAGCTTGTTGTAGAAGTGTAGTATAGTAGAAGTAGAAGAATGTAAGTACTTACCACTCGTAGACCTTGCGACAGACTTATATAGTTCAGTCTGTATATAGAGAGACTATGTGTACATAAGATAATGCTATCGCTTCATCAGCAGAGATGTTCTTAACACCTGATGATAACATTCTAGAAAGCAATGCAAGGATTACTACTTATGAGTAATGTATAATCCACAGAGTGAGTTGTAATTCCATGTAACATATTTTATCCTGAAGAATTATATTATAAGAAGTCTTATAGCAAGTAAAATGTGTTTTGACTTTTAGACAATGCTTCCATATTGTAGATTTTACTCACTTCCATGTAGACAGACTACTACTAGACAAAAGACGAAGGATATCTTCTACAAAGGCTAGACTGACATTTGGCACCTGCAAAAGTAAACGGAGCAATACAAAAGATAGTTTTATATAAGATATCTATACGTATGTACTTATATTTTAGTACAGTGTGATATTATGTAATAAATGTATTATGACTCGTATCATATACTTTTCTTTTAGTGGTGGTTCGTAGAACAAAAGATTTGTTGTAAATCCGCGTAATCTGAACAAAGAGCTTTGTGATGTGCTAATGTGTATGAAATGAAATATTTTTACGACCCAAAGGTGTATCAATGCATTTTGTAAGCTTGAATGGGTTTAGGAAGTTCATTACAGGTAGGAATATATTTGTAGTGAATTCGCATTCCGATAAGAACATAAAAACACCCACTGCAGAGTGATGCAGCGGATGGAAGAAAGAAAATTGCACATGAGTTTTCCAAAGCAACAACCAGCGTCATTTTCGTAGCGGACAACTCTTCGTTTTTCCTAGAAGGATTAAGTAGTAAATGTAGTGACTGTGTGCATATAATTTGCCGTGTGTTTTGTAAGGTAATCAAAGTTAGTTTCGCACCGCACACTCCTTTCCTTTGCATACAGTACCTATTGAATAATTTATCTGATTGTATTTTCACCCTGTATGTGCATAAAGAATAAACGTTGAGAGCTTTGATTGGAAAGAAGACTTCTCATCTCTCATATATCCTCTTTCGGCGGAGGTTTTGCTCCTTCTTCACCGCAATCACCACAAACTACTTCAAACCAATTCAAATGAAAAGAATTCAACTGAACAACTGGTTAACTTTTGAACTACTCATACTCATTATTAACCATCCAAGATGTTTGTATAAGAACACTCCTGTCCGTCCGTCTGTCAGTATTCAGTAACAATCGAAGAGACGGTAAATGGGTCAACAACTTCAGTATTACCTTTGACAATTTCATAATATCATCCTGATTCAGTATTAATATATTGAATCTACAAACTGAGAAATTAAATATCGAAATTATGCATGTTTGATTTTGTCATCGCAGACGCATTGAGCTTCAATAAAAAGCATTGTAAAATGAAATATTTAAATTTCATGACAGTGCGTAATTGTTAAGTTTCAAAGTTTGAAAAGTTACGAAGATTATTTACACCCGGTTTTGACCGGTTTATTTTCCATTAATAATATCACAACCACTACTACTTCTACTACAACCACTTACTACAGCTAAACCTTTCTTGTCAGTAAGTAAGTAAAAGAGTCTGCTGCGTTTTCATTCATTTCCATTATAGGAAGCTGTAGTCACGTACCAAGTCAAGTTTGACTATTACATGCACCTACTTATATTACATTATGTGCCTACATATGTACATAATAAATACATTGAACTTGATACATACTTTCCCTTCCTGACCGAAAAACATTTGCATCCTCTCCATTGATTACAAACAACGATTGTAGGAGCAGCAGGAGCAGCATAGTCGTTGACTGTTCTTGTAAACCGTGCCATATTATGTCCTGTCATCGTCATAGTGTAGTAGTCGTAGTAGTAGAAGTAGTAGAGTTGTTGGTTCACTGCTACCACTTTAAATCCATATAAGCAATTTTTACATATTTTGCTTGTATATGTATGAATTGGTGATTTAGAATGGTACTACTACCTATCTGCTAAACTACAGAAGAATATATACGTGGAGGATTAAAGTGGGAATGGTTTGTGAGCTTGAAAGGAAGATTGGGAGCTAGTGAGTGAAGTCGTGGAGAAAAAGTAGTAAAACAATGGCAGATGAGATTGAAATGTTTATGAAAAGGTTTAAATGGTCATGCCTAGCAAATTGAAAAGGAAACGACGTTTAGGCACTGTGTTGTTCGAGTATATCGATACAGATACCTGTTCATCGCATCGGCCAGGCAAGTTCGTGCTTGGTTGTGTTTGTGGTCCACAATCTGCTGATAGATCGATGCAAGGAAGAGTTTTCATTGAGAATGCACTTTGACTCTAATGCATACGTTGAGGGTAATAATGATAATTAAAATGATAACAATAATGCAAATAAAGAGAAAAGCGTAGCATTTACTGGTCCTAATACAAGGGCTCGGATCAAAGTCATCTGCTGGGTTTGTGTGTGTGATGCCAAGAAATGGGCAATCGTTCTTCTTTTGTGGGTTTATATGTGTAATCTGAATATTATCATGTGCACAGAATGTTGAATGTTCAGCTAAGCGGTATGTGGAGCAGATACATAAGTATATCCGTATTTTTTATATGTAAGATACTACACGTACGTATAGGTATATATATATCGTGTAATCATCGTTCAACATTTTGGCTCAGAACAATCGCTACCTTCTTAATTCCTGTGCAACAAAACAAAGCAATCGCAAAAGTCCAGTCGAGTCCAGTAGACCTGCCCTGCTTCCTTGCTCGTAATATTATACCTTTAAACTGTAGCTATCCATCAAAGTACCTAATCCAATTTACATTTTTCTGATTCTTCCCCTCACAGTACTTGTTATATTACAAAGTAATTCAACAAAACTTGGTAATTCCTAAAGGTTTTTTTGTAATTATTCACAGCGTATTATTCCTATCCATTTTTTATGCTTTCTTATCTTTGTTTTTTACTGTGGCTGCACTCAACTGAAGATTTACTCAAACGTATTATTTACCTTAAGTCTATAGGTTTATAAACCTTGTTCCTGTCTCGTATCAAATGAAAAGATCTGTTTGTGGTTACAGGAACAGAAAAAATGCGGAGAAGTACATACTGTAGCATTTTGTAAGTACAATGTTGATAATAAAAGTGTTTGATTGTTTTTTGTTGACAGCCTCAATTCAGCAAAGAGGAATACATCAGAGTCTATACTCAGTACATGAGTAACGTCAAAAATCGCCGAGAAAGAGAACGGGATGGCTTGGGTGCTACAGACCGAAGAAAACAGGCAATCAGCCGTGTTCAAACGTTCGATGATTGTTCAACAGGTATGTGAATTTACAAACATAATCACTAGGTACATAACAAAAAGTCCCAAGTAATTAACAGTTTGATAAAATCACATATAAACAATTTTTCCACAATTGATAATCATAATAATTAAATAGGAGACTTCATGCGTGAACTCTCTATTGACATAGTACAATCCTACACTCAGATTACAGCAAAAAACTCGAGAATTACATTCAGGGGTTGGTAAATCACATATTTTGTACTCAAAAGTAATTCTTGTTTAGTACAGTGTACCATAGTGAGACGAAATGCAGTAATGCGTATTTTTGCACGTTGCCGAAGGCGGATCCGGCAATAAATGTACAAGAACATTATCTACTTCTATAAACACCCCTAGACAGGTAGAGACTGTTTTGTCAAGATTCCTTATGTAGTCACAGACTACACAGATTACCAAAGCAGGTATTACTAGTAGTACAAGTAGAATGACTTTAAAATTCGTCTACCTATATGCATACCTTAAAAAATATTAGACTTCCAATATAAATCTACGTGTATTTAAATCTATACCTACAGAAAATCAAATCTTACAATACTACCAAGGCTGAGTGTTTATTTGCTCGAACAATGAAAGGTAGAGGAAGTTGGGGAAGTTTGGATTTAGCTTGTGACGTAAACAATGTAAGAACCATCACATTACATTGTCACGCTACACTAAATGATTTTAAATGAAAGGTTTTTTTCTGTGTGCATTTGTTAGCACAAGAACTTCACACTGTACACTAAATCACATATGTATACATATAAACCACATTTGCCACCATTCTTGTATTTACTTACAAGTAGCCCAAGTATATTACAAATACATGATCAAATATTTCATCCTGTATAAGTCCGTCTTCATTCAAGAATAGCTTCAACACAATATTTAAGTATGCACATGTTTTACAGATGCAGCTGCTGTGATTATGTGTGTACTTGTAATCAACAAGACGGTAAAGTTTACAAGAGACATGAAGACTACTTACAACTACCTAACATAAATAGGAGTCGTGGTGGTACACGTCGTTTTACAACTTAGCAATCCCAATACATAATAACAATATTAGCGAGATAAAACTGAGAGAGAATTAGATCAGATGAGACCAAGGAGGTGCGTTATCTCATCTGAATAAGGTGGATGAAAAAACGCGGATCCGCGTTTGCAATGATGCACAGACAAATATTTGCACTGACTTGTTCTTTGCTGTGGTTGATTTCATTTCATCATTATCCTCCACAGCATGATCATTATGCAATGCACAGAATTCTTGAGACTACCTGTCAATGTTCGCTTGGATATAAACTACGTGTACTTGATAGGTATGTGGCGTATGCACCTCATCTACTACACACAGACTGTATAGTACTTACAGCTAAATACTCCCTCCTCCTCCTGGTATATCCTACTATCTCCTGCTTAGATCACACATAATATTATCTGCATATTAGACACAGTATAGAATGTTGGCTACTTAATTGTGTGTAGGATTGCGACCTACTACTATCTACTCGTATTATACTAAATACTACTACTACAACAACAACAACAACAACAACCTCACCTATCCTCGCAGCATAACTGCAGCAGATTATCTTTAATTCAAAGCTGTGTGAATTAAGGTACTCCTGTTTGCTACGTGTACATATTTTATATTATTATTTTATTTTATGTATGTAGAAAGCATACAGACTATGCAGAAGAGAAGCTCTTTACACAGGCAATACCGTTGCATTAAAGTTGGTTGTTGTAGTCAGAGTTGTCCCAGCTCGTCTTGGTGTCTAGTCTGACGTGACTTTTCAACTAACCTTTATTTCGCACAAACTATTCCATGCAAACCTCTTCTCATAATTGGTATTGCATTTCTAGTATATGTATATGCCTGGCGCATTATCATCAGAGCAGGAGCATCATGGCAATTTTTTTATAACTTGAATGTTAGGCTTGTGCAGAGCGGTGCATTGCATTCAAATGCATTTGGCATGCACTAGAATGTAAATACAAGTGAAATGAGCAGCTAATTCATTGGAACCCGTGGAAGTTCTCCCAGCAGCTGGGGAAGATTTGATCTAATTTTTTCCGTTACAACTCATGCACAGTAATTAGTAGACAACACACGGTTATAACTGTACTCCTGCACTAATTCACTTGTGTTTACATAACAGGCACACAGTAATCAGCTCCACTTTAATACTGTAGTTTATAACCTACAAACGGATATGTAATGTAGATTGTGTCACTTAATTCTCAAATAGACACTGCTATATTCTTCTGGTATCTCTCATCGCGACGTGGAAGTATATTAGTAAGGACTGATTGTGAGTAATGAGTAATGATAATGATCAACGTGTGTTATACCTGTATGCATACTGCAATAGATAAATAGAAAGATAGGTAGGTTTCTATAAAATAATCATGTAACTTCGGATTTCGTCAACATATTTTCATTTTACCGTGATATTTGGTAAACAAAGGATGGACTAAAATGTTGGGAAAATATATCTAAACTTCATTGGCGGTAGTGTGTTGATGTAAAGTAGACGTGCAAATATGCAGTTTACTAGAAAAAAATAGTAGTTTATTTTTACAAGCTTCGCACGATGATCAGAGAGAAAGGCAATTTGGGTGTTAATGGACATATCAACTTCTGAGATTGAATTTACGCAAAAAATTTCTTTCGGTTCCAATTTAAGTTCAAAAGAAACGTAAGAGGCTGCAGAAATGTTTTTCAATGTGTTTCTTTGATATGCATAACAAATTAACATTGTTGCACGTTGTTAGTGCATTTGTACGAATGCTATGTAATATTATATAGTAGATTTTCTCTATTTGATACAACTAAATATGTATAAATTTTTTGTATGACTGTAATCTGTGTGTGTACTTATTGTTGTTGTTATTGTCTAGTAGTTGAGTTCAGTTGGGTTTAAATGTTAAAATAAATGGTCAAGTTGTTGGTCTGACAAATAATATACATCAATCTAAAATGTTGATATGAAATCTGGGAACCCACCCGCAATCATTTCGTTCCATGATAATTCTCTCCACGTATATACCAATACACGGATCCAGGTAATAATAATACTGAGATTGCACAGAAAAACACGCAGATAGTACTCCTATAAGAAGAATTGAGTACAAATGTTGGAGTTTACCATATCTTCAGATTAGGATTGATTTGATTACTTCAACGTTTGTCTGGGAAAGGTTCATCATGCAAGGATTAATAATAATAGCGTTGTATTTATTTACTTGCAGCTCCATGTAAGAGAATATAGAGAAGTAGTAATACTCCTAGCATTATTATCGTGGTAGTAGAGTAGTGTAGTAGTATAGACACATCACGGACGAATAAAAACGTAGTAGTAGTAGTAGTAGAAGTTGGCCGGTTGTAAAAGACGAAAGTTTCTGCAATGTGAACTCCACTGTTGCACTCACCGAAAGAAAAACATACAATTAAAATACGCATGTTTTTCAAAAAGCAAGCCACGAAAAAGAGTGGAAGAAGAGAAAGAGTTGGTGAGCGCAAGAAGGCAAAGAGCACTCGGAAAACACTGCGAGATGAGACAGGAGGGATCTAATAGAATCTCTTGTTGTTCTTGTAATGTTATAATGTGTAGTTATAGGAATTCGATCTACAGCAATGAGCAGATTTTTCATCTACAGATATATTGAAAGAAAACATGGGTAGAAGAAGATACAAGTTGTTGGAGGATTCGCTGTTTTTTGTACATTGTGGTTTGTGTGGATTTGAATAGTTGAAGATTGTAAAGCATGAGAGAAACACGAAGATTACACTGTCCGCGGTAGAAGATTATTACAAAGTTTGTTGGGATATATACAGATTCATATGATTTTATAGAGATATGTAGTTATTGAGCTAAATGAGAGGCGAGTTAAGCAGTCGGAGAGACTGTTGTAAAGTTGCAATGCGAAAGGAAGGCAGCAGGAGGATTTTTGAGACGAAAATCTTCTGCAGTGGAAGAAAAGGAGCCCTAGCCAAACCAAGAAGAAGTTGATGGATGCCACAAGCAAAATTCTATACTAACCTAACCTCATGTGAAACTTAACTGCCCTATTGTCTTTATTACTCGTAGTTGGAAGTAGCCTTCTCTCTCTTACGCTTTTCTGCCTGAATTACTTAATAATGTTACATTTCTGTGTGTATGCTCCTGCTGTGGGTTTTACAAACACTCAGCGGCCATCTCTTTTGAACAAAAGCATGCAATTATCCGACTTTGAGCCACTCTTATTATTAAAAACCAAACCAGATCGAGTCATACTAATCGTTATGCCTCATGTATGTTTTTCTACATAAATATATTCCAACCGCCTTTGTACATACATACCCAGTGTTCCAAAATACATTCGCTCCTTGTGGGTCTTTAATTTCTTTTTTGTCCTTATTAAAACACAATATAATATGATGAATCATACATGAACTACCAAAACATCTGTTTAGCTCTGTATAAAATCTAGATGAATTCTTCTTTTGAATTTATGTTGATGTAAAATATAGTTTTTTGTCAAAAATTACTAAAAACTTATTAAAATCTCCTCAACCCTGTCCACGCACGTAATTACTTGTTAAATGAACCCGAAAGTTGACTTCTTCAATTGGAAATAAGCAAATTACCATCTTATTTTTCCACGTTGTAATTAAATACGTAATACAAAGCTCATAATTGATTGCTATTGTTCAAATCCAAATGGAAAAATAATATTGTTACGATTCCATTGCAAAATTGCTATGAGACAATGAATAGGTAAATGATGGCTTAGGAATGTTCAATTGTAACTTGTATAAACGCAATTCACAATTACATATAATTTGCAACTTACAATTGCATAAGAGAATTTACATAAATGTAGTATATTAACTGCACAATATTTTTCTAATTACCTTTGTGAAATCAAAATTGTTTTCTTCTTGACAGTAAAGTCAAGATGTAATTATGCATTTAGCATAAATTATTTTGCAGATCAAAGGTAGCATGAGCAGTGAGCGAGTGCATCCCATTTCCGAGTCAGGAAGTGCATGATTAGGCAAAGTGAAAGTCCATTTGAAAGCGCTTGACGACAAGATGACTTTGAACTCAAATATTAAGAAAATGGCAAGTGTACAGTCAAATGGAATTTTTAAATGAAAATAATTGCTTATAATATCTCTTGATGAATTGATATAACAATAACAAAGTCATGATAGACAGAGAAATTTTTAAATCAATGATGCGATGCATCTGGGCTATGCATAATATTTTTATCGACTTTCCTGCTGCACTCGCTTTTATCTTGTGCAGTCATTTATTATACAAATGCACCACAAAAATGCTGACACAAGTGCTGATTGTAACAAGTAGCAAGTACACCACATAGCGACAGACTTTTGCATGCTTCGTGCAAAAAACATATATTTATAAAATTATATCATCCATTATAGTATATAATAATATATATACATTATATATTATATCTATTAATAAATAGACAGTTTTAAGATGAGTGTCTGACTTGTGTCAGTTTCCATAAGAATAAAAGTCTCAGACAGTTTAATTGATCCTCCATAAGTAATAATTGCATATTTTACATGCACTAAATAAATGTCGCACATTAAGCATCGTAATGATCGTTATTAGCATCACATATGTATTTAATTACACGTAAGCAAAGTTTGCGAGTAATAATTCGATGATGCCTTGTTATTTGTTAATTCCCGTCGTGTTACATTTCTTGGAAAATGTGTGTCTAATACATTTGCTTTCGTTCCGTTCTCCGTAATCCCCAGAATATTTTTTCGGCGAGAGGAATGACGTAAGAAAGTTAAAGTGATGGCTTTTGGAGTTTACGCTGTTTTATCTTCAGAAGCCGAGACACACACAACAATGAATTCATTTGAATGAAAACGATGCTTGGATTCCCTTGGCTAAAATGTCTGAAAGGAGGGACAGGTGGGAAACCCAGTGTGTTTTGCACATCACACACGAAACTTTGTGCCTTACATAGAAGTGCAGAATATAAGTACGTGGTGGTCGTGTGCAAGTAAATAATACCAGTAGTACTAATATCTTGTAAGTACTGGCAGATGACTTTGTATTAATGTACATGTATAATTTTCCGTACACATCACACAATAAACACACAGAAGTCTTCGTTTAGTACACAATGCACGTAGACACACCGAAGCGTTAGAAAACAAAACAGTTTCAGTCTCATCTCATTTCTTGTTGCATTTGACTCTTTTGTCGCGCGTACTTGGCATGAAGCAGAGGAATAGCAGTTTAATTGTAGTTGTAGATTTATTCTTTGTCCCTCGTCTCCTCATGCCTTGTAGTGAAGCACAACTAATTTGCAAGTGAAATAATGAGGGGCCTGTCAGGAAGTTCCATCGATTGAAAATTGCCAAAGGGAAATCCTAATTAAATGAATAAGATTCCGATCGTGAACTGACCACATTCCATTCTTCTAATTCAATTGTGCAACTAAACGTAAATACCAAGAAATCCAATGCACATAATAGAGCTAGTGGTTTGTTCTCTGCACAGACAGATAAATTATCCTTTTGCATACAGCTGTGTATTAACTTACAAGATTTTGTACATATGTTCTACAAATAATTCTATACAATACAATGTAGTAGCTGTATTATTCGCGTAAAAGAAATATACATGAACATACAATGTACGATATTACTTGTAATAAATTCCGACGGATCCAACTACGACTACTGTTGCTACTGAAGATCGGATCCTGTAAAGTTGTTTGAGGGTGCAATTGGGAAATTGACAGTGATACGAAGAGACTACTCCTCAGACAAGGATTTGTAGCCCAGGCAAGAAGCTCCCATCTCGTCAGAAGAGCTTGCACATAATGTAATATTTATTAAGTAGCGCAAGCTACTTTATAAGAATGGTGTCTACGTCTGTCCGTCCGTCCGTGACCGCTATAACTTTCGAACGGATAAACACAAATCGTTCAAACTTTCATACATGATCTCTGGATCACAAGAGAGGTCCCATTGAAAATTGGGGTCAATCGGTCAATATCTTCATCATCTTTGACCTTTTAGAATCACTATTGTGTTAATACAGCATTAACAATACACTGCATTTTAAATACTGCTATTACTTAAAAAGTGAATTCGATTTATGTTTAAAACTGAAAACCGTCAAATTTGAAGAAGACCTTAAGGCTACAATATTTTGAGAAATAAGAATTGTTGTTTTTCAATATAATACATAGTAAGAATAGTTATTCAATGCTAACGTATTCGAGAACCCTTTGGTTACTTAGTTAATAAAATTGTAATCTTGCGCTACTTTATTACAGCTTTGAATGGTTTATTTACACCAGCAACGGCAAAATACCTAATAATTCCTTAAAGCTCCTTGGCTTTTCTTTTGTGTTTGCAAGTAAGTAGTAGGCTTGTTTTGCCTTATGTGGATTTAATAGCAATCTTGATGATGATGACTGTACTAGGAGTTAATTCAGTGTTTCTTGGGTAAGATGCTGTTTTGTTTCTGGTTCTTTCTGGTTACTCATTGTGAATATAGATATAGATGCTAGGCGCCTCCTTTGGCCAATGGCGATATTTTCTGTGAGTTGACTTCAAGCTTAAGTATACCAACTTCTTTTCCGATGGGTTTGGCATTTTCTCCTGTATTCCCCAACACCAAAGACACAGAAGTCTTTTTCTCATTATGTAAATACATTGCGTATTACAGATGAGTTCTGTATCTGAGAAGTTCGAAGGTGTTTCTAGCTGTCCTCTCTTTGCAAACATTGTCTCGTCCAAGTACAAGTAGAATATGCATTAAACCAAGCAAGAACCATATGTCGTAACGTAAGTTAAAGTATAACTGATTAATGATAAAATGATAACAGTCCTGTCTGACTGTCTCTACTGGATATACTCCACATAGTTCGTATAGCTTTAAAGTCTGAACAAGGCTTTGCACAACGTTAATTTAATTGGTATTCCATTATTGTCATGCTCTGTTAGTGTTGACGTTGACTGCTGGTCTTCCTCTTCCATTAAATTATATCAAATCTTTTGCCGCAAACAAAATCCAACGTGAAAACGTGCACACAACAACAAATACTTTCCAACTTTTACAATGCAATGCGTAATGTTACTACATAATAATCTATAGACTCATCTTTTCTTTCTTTTCACACCCACCTGACAGCTACTTTATTTTACGGGCATTTCCTTCACTCTCTCTCTCTCTCTTCTCGTTATAATATTACTGCAGAATCTCACAGCGTGTTTTTTTACTATATATGTACAGACATAAAAATGTTTGCATAATACCTATAAGTGTATAGGTAAAAGTGTAATGTTTCTAACTGTCTCAACAGTCTCATTTATTAACTAAGCGTTTTAGCTGGAGTTTCAGCCGTGTGTGTTTAGGTAGAGGCATCATCCTTCCTGCATGACAATGAGTAGGGCTACTCTTTATGCCACAGTTGTTAAATGCTAATTCATGATACGTATATGGTTCTCGGGCATCTATCGCGTTACAATCGCCAGTCAACACTTATTTTCCATTCCAGACACAAACAATGTACAACCAGCTCTCATACTCCTTTTCATGGCTCTTCTCAGTCAACGATGACTTTTCCTAACATTTTCCTCACTCTTCTTCTTCGTTTCGTTTTATTAAGTGTACTAACATACACATACCATTCGAGGACTTTCCTACTTATCCATTTTTCTTGCTATCGGCTTATTATTATACAACAAGAGGAATTCATGTAGGTGGCTGACTACAATGCTACTTGTGTGTTTTATCTGATAGACTACCTACTCTCGTCTTTCTCTCTATATACTTACCATTATCATCATTAGCATCGATATACTTTCAACAATATTATTAACAGTAAAAATGCCTATATAGGTGTAAGAGCAGTCTCAGACTGTTTCACATTACTTTATTCCCTTTAGCGTCAATGTTGGTGGCCGACTATAGGACTACCCATGCAATATCGTTATAACTCATTATCAACACTCAATTTCTGCACACACTCATACTTTTCACTTTTGTAAGCTACACACGATTTCTCTGAATACAATTGTATAATGTATTGCATTTATTAATCCCAGGTGAATTTTAAATTGTTTTTTAATACAATTTAGATCATGTGCTTTATTTATTTTACTATATTCGTTTATTTAGGACGAAAGTAAAGTTGATCCACTATACCTATATGTTATAATACCTAAGTATGCAACTTGAAAATGTTTTTGAACTCGTCTGCATTTATGATTGTTGTTCATAATGTGATGATTTCACTGTAAAGGGCTATAAAGTGCCTAATGTATGGATTATAAGGATATAAACTTTTCTGAGGAAAGGTAATAAAGTTAGGAGGAAATCAAGATTGTCAATCTTTATTTCTTGTGTTGAGATTGACAATGCAAGCGTCATGATCTCATGATGAGTCAGAAAGAACAAGGCAATTGAATAAATGTTTCTAATGGCTCTACTAGCCCGACAACAAGCGAGTAAATGACATTATGGTGCATAAAATGCAATTGTTCACCATTTTGTACATTTGCATATATAACTGGGAACGAATTTCAGTATTGGAATTATATATAGCCTAGCTTAAAGTCAGGTATGCACATAAAATAGGTATAAGAACATTAAACAGACAATCGGGCGTCCAAAACTCTTGTAGATATTTGCACCTTGTCTTTTGCTGCATAATAACACTTGCATCGTGTTCATCCAGCAACACAATGATTTATGCATATGTGATATTCTACTACTACAACGAAAAGGAAATCTACACGTTTGCAGCTTAACACGAAGACAAAACAGCTTGTTGATAAAAAGTATTTTTGCTGTTGTGGTTAGAAAAAAGTACATTGATTCAAGCTCTGTTACACTATAAAACGACTTTAAGTGTTTGAACATAACAAGAACTTTGTTTCAAGAGAGATGTGAGAAAGTGTTTGTTGGTCTTATGGTGAACTGGGGTTGGAAAGGAGGGCAATGTTGCAAGTTGCAACAATAGCTTACATAATATAATAAAATATGAATGTGCCAGTACGTAAGATAATGCCAGAGTTGAACACAGTAGGATAATAAGAGCACTGGGAATAATGGAAATGGTATTGGTGGTTGAATGAAGAAGACGAGATGACTGCTAAAGGTATGTCGCTGTTTGTTGATGAAGATTGGAAGATTCTCAGTGTGCTGAGTTGCTGCTGTGTGGAACAATAGCTGCTAATGTAATGTGCCATAAAAATTTTATCGATGTTGATTTTAAGCTGTGAGGTGAGATCATTGAGATTCAAAGGAATGAGTGAGATGATCATCGGCCAGTGGATTAAACACTTTTCACGAGAAAATCCGTCGGCAAGGACTTTGAGTTGACGATGGATTAAGATATTATATAAAAGACTGTGTGCTCTCTCTCTCTCTCTCTCTGTGGCATGTCTACTACCACAATGAATGTGCAAACTCAACGCGCTTTGAATAAATCAGATCACACTGGTTAATGGGCAAGCGAGAAGATCCTATCGTTGAAATACTTTTAACGCAGTCCAATCCGAGAGACCTAATCAGAGCGAAAGCTAAAATACAATATCAGTAAAAGAATTGAAACCTGATTTGATCGTCATGATCGTATTATGCAACATACCATTGGTAAATGTATCTCTGGAAAGATACATGTCAGTCTGAAGGCATATTAAGTGCATGTGTATACCATTAAATCGTGTATGGTATAGCTTTATAGTTTTATCTTCTATTGCTATTTTGCTATCTGTGTGTGATGTCTTAGTTTTTCTATGATAAGGATAATATATATATAACAAGTGAAAATAATTCTGAGTGTGTGTGTGTGAGAATCAATATAAAGTGTATGTTATGTGTTTAGAAATGCTCGTAGTACTACTACCCGAGACAGATTTTATTA
Source organism: Pogonognathellus flavescens (assembly GCA_019776165.1). Lineage (NCBI taxonomy): Eukaryota > Metazoa > Arthropoda > Collembola > Entomobryomorpha > Tomoceridae > Pogonognathellus > Pogonognathellus flavescens. The sequence continues at coordinate 50,229 of JABASD010000226.1, forward strand.
AATGGCTGAACTAATATCTTAATAGGTATACGTGTCTGTACACCTAACACAATACAAACACTCTAATATTATAATGTAGTCTTTGTAATATTTCCATGTGAACAAAAATGTTCTGAATCTTTCAATAGGAATAATAAGAGGATAAAATACGATCGGATGAACAACCAGAGGTTTAGAGATAAACACATATAATATACGAGTGGAAAATATGTTGGTGAATTCCTGCCAACCTCCTGTAAATTGACATGCAATGAAAGAGAAGAATACAAGCATGAAATGTCCTAGTAGACTGGACTTTTTCACTATATCCTTGTGTAATCTGTTCTAACTATTACTACAACAACTACTTACTTACTACTGCAGAGATTTACTACGACTACTACTAACATGATACCACCATACACACTATTTATTTAATACCTCACGGTAACTAACTAACTAGAATTACAATCTTGTGGCGTTTTCTTCTCTTGCCATGCCTTGTTACTTATATTTGCCTTGTTTCATCGCTTAATTTCTGCGCCCTAATATCTACTTAATATAATTCTTCTTCTTCTGCGAGCCATATAGGATTGCCATTCCGTGTGTGTACTTATTGTGCCATTAGCCATATCATATATTAGAAATACCAACAAACACCGCCTGAGAAATCACGTTACACTGTTTAACACAATAAACTGTGGTAACCGAGTCTTGATTCCTAATGTGCTGGCTAATCTGCACTGTGTGCAATAAAAGACGATGCAGTGTCCATGATAAGTACGTTAAGACCAAAGACGTTTCAACTAGCATGACTGTATAGGCATCTCTATCTACATAGTATGTGTAATGGAAAAGTATGTGTAGTCGTAATTACTTATAAGTTAAGTATCTCTTGACTATCGCATCACAATATTATTCGACGGTGTATGTCTGTGTTACAAATACATTATTTTATTTTACTATGCATTAATACTGCAGAGTAGTCCATACCTTGTTGTTATTCGAAAAGGCATGGAGAGGTTGAGGTACCTACGCAATGCTCGTTTAACACTAACTACTAACGACTCCTGTGCTTTGGTTTATAGTAAAGTTAATGTGAGATGATAAATTTTATAGCGGCTGTCCGTTTTGAATTGCATTGCCCCTTGTGTAGTTCTTCTGCAATGAAAATATTCCATTCCCTTAACTCTTCATCACTTCTGTGTCAATAATGATGTATTATTATCGGCCATTTATTTCAATTTTACACCCGGTTTGATGATTCCACTTGAAATCGATCTAATAAAGATATCAAATGGCAGTTCCTACACCATCCAAGTGCTCACTGATCACGTAATAAAGTAGTAGTTCTCAGTTCAGCTTGTTTTTAACTGTGTGATAGGATGGCAATGAAAGCCTGCTATAATTACCAACGAGTGTCAAGCCCCGTGAAAAATTTTGTAAATCTAAATCATAGCGTAATAGAATTATGCGAAACACCGGCCATTAGCCAACCAGCTAGTTCTTCTTGGGCTGCTATACAGACGCGGCTGCAACTGCCAGAACAACAACCAACTAGTGCAATAACAACAAAAGGGAAAGGAATCCGATAGGCAGATGATGCTCGGTCAGACTCACATGTAAATTATTATTTCTCATTTTTCCAAGTAGAGCGATAAATTCACATTTCGCCTTTCAATGCAACAATGCATACTGTTATCACTGCCATTAGTACACAATGTGTAACTCTAATGCGGTGTAGGCATAACGTAGGAGTGGGAGTTGTTATAGCCAGCTAAGTAAAAAGTGTTTATGAGAAACCACCATTTTTTTACCCTAGTAGTAAATGTTTCAAGAGTTTGTAGTCTGCCCTATGTCATTAGCCAATTCGCAGTCTGTCGGGTGGTCAGTGTGTTTTGGGCTTACTATGTACGCAATTCTCAAAAAACAATTGACATTTATATGTAGAATATGTACACAAAATTTCGGCACGCATGACCATTAATGCCTGTGGTTAACTTATTATCGTAAAGAAGTTGTTATTGTATTACATACAATGAATTCGTACCCCTTTAGTAAACAAAGTTAATTTTCATGATCTCATTTATTTGGTTTTTCTGCGGTGCGTCTTTGTGAGGGTAAAAAACAAATTTTCAATTTCCGTGTAAAATGAGCGGATGGGAAATGTAAATGATTGAATTGTCTCACCTATATAATAATATTATCTATTAGTTTGATCAGCATTGAAATTATTATTAAGTGATGCATTTAGTAGACTCAATCATAGGAAATATCCGTGGAGTGATCTCATTGTTGGAGCTGTGTAAAAGTTGTACGTACGCAACATGATGTTTAGATGTAGAGATAGAGACGGGGAAGTCTAAAATATGAAATAGTAGGTAGCTGCTCTGTCCAAGTACCTTATGCACGTATACTTTGCACATATTATTGTATTATGATCTGTGTACTCTGTTCTGTTCCATGACTTTCGCTCAAAGTTGGGAAATCCCACAAAAAATGTGTTAGCAAAAACGACGATGTTGATAAAAAGTTAGAAAAGGAGGTAGAGAGAGAGAGAGAGGTATGTACTTAGTTAGTAGACACAGACCGAGTCATTTTGTATGTTGTACAAGAATCAGTCAATCAGAAGTCTGGCTTGTGTTGTATCCTGTATTGGTGAGTTGGGCTGTTGGGCTGCACGTGTATGGACAGATATACTACAACTCTAATCGTCGGCTATCTGAGAAACAAACAAAAGTCAAAGGAATCGCTACAAATTTCCCAATTGATCATGGGGTTAGTTGTTGGCATCCTGTATCCTTCCTTGTATGTGCTTTAGTTTTTGCAATCAACGTTAGAATGTACCTGAAATCTTTTCAAGTTGAACCAAATGCGAATGCGGCTCTTGTTTCTTTTACTTGGCACTATTTTCTATAAGAAATTAGTCAACTGTAGCAGAAATATATCGGCACCTACAATCATTTCTTGTGTCACTTCTGTTTGCCTTTCTATTTTGTAATGACGAAAGTGAAATGAGAGGCTCTGCTTAATGTTGTCCGCATGTCAGTCATGTACTTACCAAAAAGGTTAGAGAGCTTCAGGCATTGTTTGCCTGTTTTTGCCGCAATATCATAAAGACAGCATTGACTGTAATATTTATGATATTTAAGTGATGCCTTAATTCAAGGCAACTGGCAAAATAATAATTCAATATCATATAAAAGGCCATCCTACAGGTGGAAATACAAATACAAATGCTTATGGACAAGACACAAAGCATCAGGGTAGTGGCTCTGGGATTTTGAGAACGTGACATTCTTTGCGGCAGCTTGGAAATAAGTTTTGTATGTGGGAATTATTGCAAAAATTCATTTTCTCATGAAAAAATTCTTGTTGAAATGAACTTGTTAGGCAGGCAGGATTGAAACAAGGGGCTCATCACCTACGATTGAAATTCCAGTGAAAACTTTAGAGAAATATTTTCAGAACCCTGAGATGCAACCGGATGATGGAACTACTCTATCTCAATTCAATTGATGAATCGAAAAAAATGTGAAAAAGTTGATTCGACTAACCAGAAATCAACTCTTATTACTTATTAATTTACTATGTATGAAATATGTTGGTTTTCTTAGCTGCAAAGTAAAATGCCTTAGGTGCAGTGCAGTGTGTTGCAGCCAGAGAAATGAAAGCAGTTTGTCATATCAAAATGTGCACTCACTCATATAAACTATGCGCCGAAAGAATTTTTCATAACAAATTCCCAGAGAAATCTTAGATACCATTAGACTGCAGCTGAAAGGCTTTGTTGGCTAATCTCAAGTGTAGAAGAATTAAATTATTTAATCACAGAATTAGCATTTGAGCAAATACTTATGCACACATTTCCCACAATTATAAATATCTACCTGCAAATGCAACTGAAGGAATTCTTCTTTATTTCTTTCTACTGACAAAAATTATTGCTGATTCAACAATTTAATCTTTACAGCAACAAGGAGCAAGAAATGATAGAGAAACCCAGAGCAGTATAATACGAACACTAATTATTCTGAGACAATTAGTAGCAAACATGGAATATAAAAAGAAACAACCACCTATTTATTTATCAGTTCTAATGTTCCAGGACACAGTCAACATCCCCGTCAGACAGGCAAAATATTAGTACAGCTTTCCCCCCTGTCTTTTCTTATCTTTAATGCCGCATTTGATTACTTTTCTGATCTGTGTTGAAACGGCCCTCGCTTTATTTGTCCTGTGAATAATAATAATAGTATCGTCAGCTTACTCACATTTAGTCTGAGCAATTTAAACCTTTTATGATGCAAGGCTTTTCTACTCAAGACGTTGTTCTCTGCATACAAATCGCCAATTAAAAATGTAATAATGTTATACATGCTGACTTATCCAGTAGCGCTGTAGCACCACGGCGACGGCAAACACAGACATATCGTAAAACTGTGTTATTATACACAAACAAACCTTATTACAATAACCTGATATCAAAATCAACCACAGAAGAATTAAGTAGAAAGAAAACTTAAACAATTCATTATATGCGCAGTCTGTATGTATATATGTATTGATTCCCGGGACTAATTGCTCCCGATTAATTTTAGATAGCGCCTTTTGTTCGCCAAATTTATTTCTTTTTAAACAATGGCATTTTGCACTAATACAATAATAATCCCATTCGCTCTCACAGTAAATCTTTCCGATTTTCCAATAACTGACATTTTATAAAATTATGCTAACAGAAAAAAGATCTAGATTAACATTAATTGTAGAATTTCATTGTAGGTGGGCGTTACAGAAACAATGGTGATTTCTTAATTGCATGAAGATATACAAATAAATTACACAGCCATACACAAAGTAGAAAAGAATACTCATGTCTTGATAAACGTACCTGTCCTATTTCTCAAAAGCAACACTATTGTTTTATAAAGTGACAGACACTCTCACGTCAGTAGAAAATCTCATGTTTCCTCCGTGCAACACAAAGCCAACATTAACATCACGAGATTATGGCCAGATTCTACGCAGAGTAAAAAAATGACAAAAGAGCATATGTAAAGGGCGACAGACTGACAAATAAATAAACCGTATTTCTTTCACACTCTCTCAATACCAAGTTGACATGGGACATACATAATACCCTGAGACTGAACCTAACTCAGCTTGGGAATATTATGTGGTCGTTGGCAATTTACAGCGTTACCTTGCTGAAAGACAACATAAATATACTTATGGATGCGTCAAGTATGAATGAAGAGTCAAAAGAGAGACAGAGTGATAATGTGAGGGCTGAGCCCACCTATGCTTTACAAGAAGTACGCCTTGTACAAGACACAAGATAAAATTCCCAGTCTGCTCCACTCTAACGAATGTGTGAGTCATATTCACATTACTTTCAACGTTTCCGTCACCTATTTATTTCCAGGTTGTGTGTCATGCCCGTGCATGACAGCTATATCTATTTGTATGTCACGAATATTGTCAATTTCGCCGTGGGGTTCTTAAACAATATTATTTCCCATTGTTATAAAGCGTTATGAACCGTTCTTGTCCTTTCTAGCTGTTCAAGTCATTCTTTTTACGTATTTTACATATTGTCTCATGTCTCTCTCTCTCTCTCTCTGGCAATAATAGACTCATACACTTGCTCTACATACATGTAAAAGAGCTGTCTTGCTCACTTCATGCTTCAACAGATAAAGATCATCACAACAAACATTACTCACATGCACTAATAATATCAACCGTATTTATTTTTAACATTGTTTCCTGAACTTCATTTTTAGACTGTGATAGTTTCCCTGATGGTGTGTTTACACGCAAAAACGGCTATTAATGGGTCCGTGTCGTAGTAGTCTTTTTGGGAATGGTTATATACCTATATATAAGTAGAAGATATATTTCCCAATAGATATATATGTATGCATATTTTTAAATATTCAAAGTTAAATGCTTAAAAAAGGAATCTCGTGGTAAGATAGCTACAGATTTGTATTATTAAGTAAGACGACGTTACCTTCTGGAGAGATGAAGTTATATGTGTGAGAATATGATGATGATTACTGTGTAATGTGTGTGTGTACGTGTCCATGGGCATATAGATAGTTTTCAGATTCTGTGTAGTCCGTGTATGGTATCCATATCTTGGTTGACTGATTGCCTTGTCTGCCTACCTACTACTCTTATGATGTATCTCCTCTGCCTACCTACATTTTTGTGTGGGGAAAGTTATTTAGTGAGAGTCAGAGACAGACGGAATTAGATTTCATTTAAACTCACGAAAGGAATAAGACAGTCTGAGGGAGAGAGACACTCACTCTTATATAGAATATTATTATCGGTATATGTTATACAGATACCTTCATACCTATAAAAATATCACTATTTATATTCTCACCTACTACTTCTATGACATATTTCAATATAATATTTCATAATGATATTCCTCTCACGAAAAAGCGCTTACTCATCACAGTCATATAGCGAGTGAGTTGTGTGGAGACAAGAAAATCAGGAGATTACTGAAACATTTCATCGTATGTATAAATGAATTAATTTCAGAGATATTTGCCTACGCACTGTGTGAACTTAAATGAACTGCCTATTGCACAAACACGGCGTACTTCTTATAAATATTTCTTTTTTATACTTTATTAGTTTAAGATAAGGCTTCGTGTTTCCTATCTTTCACGCGACTGTAGATTCCTCTCACTCTCTTGTCCATTTTACTTTATATGCTTTACAGTAGTCCTACACATATTATCATTAGTAACATTATTGTATATACGTACTCCTATGAAACTAACATTAGAACAGTGTCGCCAACAAAGTGTGCCAGATTCTGTTCAAGGTATTTAGTTCAATAGTATTCCATGTAATGGATCGAGACAATTTTGCCTTTGCCCACGTGTACAACATTTTTCCGAGTCAATTGAAAATTTGTAAACACTTATTACTATTACGCTATCATATCCATTATAATCTAACATAACTTTATAGATATATTGCTACTATTTATAAAAATCATTCACACTCTTTTATTGCATTGGTTTGCATTCTACTGTGTATTTACGTAGGAGTACATATATATATATATATATATAGAAGTATACTGAATTGATTAGCGAAAGTGCATAAATACACTTGATACATAGAATAGGCACTCTCAGGAGGATGAGTCGGGTATTTCCCTTCCATAATTACACGTTTTATCAGAATTTACATCACAAAACACTTGTAAACTGACAAGTCGTGGAAATAAAACAGAAATCATTAATGGAGACAAACGTACATGTATGTAAAGTGTACTAGTTATAATCACAATATTATGTGGAAACCTCCTCGTAGTTTTGCATCATTAAAAAAGTAAGTAGACAGCCTGCCTTTGGGTTTGTGATATTCCATCAATCATCCATCACATACAATTTGCTAGTAAAATATTGAACCGAGCACTTGAATTCCTGTCAGCTTGTTGATGTAAATACTTGTTTCATTTGACCAGCCCGAAAATTCCTCGCATTCCACGATAAGCTGCCGAAAAACAGAGACAAAAGTCAAGTGATGTGATTGAAATACTTTATAGGAATTAAATTACGTAGATTTGCAAATTACAAATAAACTGCCTGATGATTCGGAATAGAAATGTTTTTCATCAATCAAAAATTCAATTATCCAACATAATTTATTATATGTAATAAGTATTGATGCATTGCACTTGAACAGAATGCAGAAACGAGTTATATATAAAAATTATAGCCAGTATAATACTCCCATAAACATAATATAAGTAAATTACACATGAATATAATTGATTGACAATTATGATTGACAGTTGAGATATTTGTTTAATTATAAAAAGTGCGATAATTATCTAAGCTTTTCGTCCCGGCTTGGTTGACTGCAAGTGAATTGACCCTGTCATTAGTTTTGATTGTATTATGCGCAAATATGTCATGGATAGCCTTATTAGCTTCTAATTCATAGAAATGACTTATTATCTTGCTGAGGAATGTGAACAAAGTGTTAAATGCACAATTAATGTTTATTGCAACCATGTGATCACATGATTATACATTGAACAGATTATGTACATCGTCCTTAAATAATTACACAGCATTTTACTTTATTGTCAACACAGAAAAATATTGCTACGAACAAACAATTCGAATGTGTTGATCTTAAAAATATTCGCACTTAAATTGTTGTTGATTGCAGACGCTGAGTTGAACTCAGTACCCTTTTACATTCCCCTGAGGAGTTTGTTCATTGGTTAATTGCTGTTACCAGGCGCTCAATCATATTTATACGGGGTGATACTGATACCACAGTCGAGTTGACGACTCACATATTCCATTCTCAATTTAAACAAGACAAATCACAGTAAACAATAAAACAGGCGTGATCTATAAGTTAGAACAAGGCAGCAGTGTGTTGGAATGCAGTTTCCAGACAAGTTTACTTGTACACTATATATTACACTTACTTACTTATCCGTGGCTTAAACTTACTTAGCTCCTTTGTGAAATCATAATAACTATACATGTCATGACATGACTCTTTGTGAGATAATAACGCATATCTACATATATAGCTAATATATATATACATATATGATATTACGCTTACTATATATTTGCCACTATATAAAATAATAATGGAATCTGTGTGGATTGCATGCTTCAGTCTATTTTTGATATTAATAACAACAAATATAAGTAGAAGCAGTCTTCTGCCCTTTGAGTTACAGTCGAACCTGTCGAGTAGCATTATTTTTACACGAACCCAAATATTTATTACTCCCTGCGATGCTTTGAACATGAGCTGTACGAATTTATTTGTCTCTTAACAACCAAATAAAGAATATGCACATAATAATGTAATAATAAACAAAGTCGAATGAATTGTGCAGGTACCTACAACCATAGACACGTAATTATTCTTGCTCCATGCATTGTCTTGTCTACAATCAACATCAACACACACACACACAGAGAGATCTCAATATGTTCAAATAATCTCTCCTCAATATATAATACAATATCCCAGATAATATAACACAAAAACCGAATACTTATATATATAAGTACCTACTCAATATACAAAACAGAAGTAGTAATATTAATATTGTAGCAAATGAGACTACTAAGCCTCTTTCTCTTCTTGCCTTGACCAGTAGCTCAAGTTCTTAACTCATTTTCTGTGTTCAATATGCATATTATTATTGCCTTCATATTAGTAGTAGCTAACAATAAGTATCAGAATCACTATATATATATATAGCTTACATATTCCCCTATATGAAAACATCACAAGAAATCATGTAATAGTAATACAATGTTTTGTTCTAGTAATATTTCCATGTACAACACGTCAGACAGATGCACACATAATAATCATATAAGCCCACAAGAAGCACAGAGGTAAGCAAAGGTTGAGACATTCATATTACATGACTACATACGTTATAGGCAGAGTATGTCTCGTCTTTGCAAAAGACATAAGGAAAGCAATAGAAAATATTGTTGTAGTTGTAAGCACTACTTAGAGACAAACAGACAGACAGAGAGAGAGAGAGAGAGAGAAGATAGTAGTTTGTAGGAGATAGAGTGGCGATGATGATGAAGAAGAAGAAGGTATGCATAGTATTTACATATACACAGTTGATGTTATAATATTATGTAGTAAAATAATATAATGAATTGTATACTTGCAAGGAAAGGTCAATGCATGCTTACCTATAGAAGAAGAAGTAAGTAAAACTGGATATTGTGATCATGTGTGAGTGGCTGTAGTAGAAGTAGTAGTAGTAGTACAGAGATAGTGGTAATAGTAGTAAAGTAAGTAGTAGTAGCTGTATGTACTTTTACTGGTATATCGACATTTAAGTGCAATATTATAGCAGCCACAGAACTACCTTGTCAGTCTAATACTACATGCTTGCACTTTGAAACAGATCAACAAATCTGCTGCTACTAGTATACAACTAACTATTACTGCAGAATATCTGTGTGTATAAGTATATCTATCAAAAATCATTCTTCTTGCCATTGGCAAGTGAGTATGTAGTATCTATTGTTCTATCACATTCTATACGTCGTATTATTTCCAAGTTTAATTCGCAGTAAGACTTTATACGTGTGTATAGTAGGTAGTATTTATGCAAGAGTTTATATAGACCTCACTTATACTTCAAACACAAAGTAACAGACAACCTTCCTATTACTAATTAACTAGCACTCGCATATCTAGATATTCTGCAAACTACTGAGGAATACAATAGAATTGCTCTGTTTTTTGCAGTAAGTATGAAATCTCTTTTCTTTCTTGGAGGGAATATATAATGGAGGGGAATGTATATAGAGAAAGAAGAGAGAATTCATTTTCTTAAGTGCAATATAATGCAATCATCATAATATTATTTAGTTTAGTCTGTGGAGTTTGCAAAATTGCATTAAAGATTCAGGATAGTAAGGTAAGTAAGTAATGTTCTTGTTGTTTGTTTGTCAGAAACTGGACACTGATCCCAGATATTATTCAGAGAGGCTTTATAATTTAATTTGCCAAGTAAAGTAATGCAATGCAAGAATGCGTACACACTGGTATATTGAATTTGAATGTGGACAAGGTTAGGTACAGTCATAAAATAATATGCACTTATAGTGGAGTAGTCACAACAACCATGTAATAGTAATCAGACCTACATAATATTATTTGGTACAGAACTGTAACTCAATAATATTATTCTCCGTCTTCTACATATTATGATCGATATGTCTGTAGTATAGGAGAGTACATGAAAATTTAACTCAGAGGCTTTTACTGTAGCACACATGGAAAGCTTAAACGGATCGAAAACAACTTTAGGCTAGTCAAATGTAATACATCTTGTGCTGTCTTCCTTCTTTACTTCTTCAGAGTCGCCCAGAGTTTGATTTGATTAATTTGAAAGTTCAGATTCTGACTCTGCTCAACTTTCAGAGTTGACTATTGACTATTCTGGATGGAATTTATGATTCAATGTAAGTTCAAGTTGTGTATTATAAATTTATGTATAGTAGTGCAGTAGTTCTAGTCAGAGATCATTTACTGTGTTCGATGAAATAGACAGAGAAGGAGATTGATTGATTTAATCAAAATTCAAAGGTTAAGTAGGAGTGTGTTTTGATCTGAATCTTTTTGGATTTGGTATTACATACATGCTAAACTAGAGATACTGATACATAAAGAGACAGACGAATGGACAGACAGAACAGCTTGTTCTTTTGTCGAATGATATCGTAATAAGTATGTAGGTATTAGGTGTACACACAGAATACAGATGGGAAAGCCAAGTCCAATGCACAAGACAAAGTAAAAGTAAACAGGATTGGTATGTGTATTGTGTGTATTGATAAATGTAAAATAATCAGTCAAGGCAGGTCATCCTATTGCAAATGCAGACTGTTGGCTAAACTAGGTAAAGATGATAAGTAAATACGCAATTCAGTAATAAAATCGTAAGAATGTGCAGATGTAAAATATATTTACACAAAGGGCCTGGCCTACAACTACTACCTACTCACAGGAATGAATAACCAGATGAACGTACGTACGGTGTATTTAGTATTTGGTAATTCGTCAGTAACCTCTGCAGTGTGAATCTCCCGTCCTGTTATCTGCATTTTGTTTCTTGTATGGAAATTGTCTAAAGTGTATGAAGTTGCTAATGTAGGAGTTTGAGTAGGAGTGACCAACTACTTGAATGATTACAGATAGCAAAATAACATGAAATCAGAGGGGAGAAGCTTGTTTTGTTTATATGTGGTTTTCCCTTGGGCATTGTTGTATTGACGGATTGTGTATCGCATTCCAAAAAAGATTCTATGTACTTGTTATTCACAAATCTGTTTTTTTCTCTCGATTTTTAGATCCACCAAAGTATAAAGCAGAAGGATGGACACGACAGTTGAAATTTGATTTTCGTCTGAAATCCGGAAATGGTAAAGATTATCGCGTGCGACGGGCAATCGTTGAACTTCCGAAAGAGTGCAAGATTTTAGATTCGTATAAAAATCTGACATCGTCCTTGACATCTTTTGAGGACGAGAACCGGAGGACAAGCTCAGAAGAGGAGTTGTACGATGAGTTAGAGGAAAATAATATCAACTACGCGGATGTAACACGAATTGTGTCCATGTGGATGGTTCAACATGAGTCTAGTCCTTTCGTAGTGGAAGCAATTTGTTCGAATCGTTCTTCGCTTGTGAATGGCTCTCGTAGCAACCCAAGTTCAAACTGGGCGACACAACCGAGTAAATTAAAAATCGTCACAAGGCAGATTTCCACACGTCGTTTCAGACGATCTGCTCAGAAATCCACACTCAACAGTTTCCAAAACGCGAAGAAATACGACGGAAGAGACTGCAGCAATCTTCGTCATGGAAAATCTTGTTGTCGGAAGTCGTTGAAAGTGAAATTCTCCGATTTAGGAATAACGGATGAAATAATGGAGCCGAAGGAATTCGACGCTCATGTTTGCGAAGGTCGTTGCAACCAACGATGGAATGCATATTCTTCAACTCATGCCATGTTCCAACATATTCTCCACCAGAACAAAGGCAAGAAGTTTGCACCTCGCCCTTGCTGTACTCCAACTAAGTTGGACCAGCTCGATGTCATAATCATCGACCCGAAAAGCAACACATCGAGAGGACCGATGCAACTACAAGTAGTCAATCTCAACAACGCTGTAGTCAAAGAATGTGGCTGCTCGTAGATATTTTATGTAAAAGTAATTGTACAGTAAGTGGTTAAGGCACAGTCGAAAATTCGCCAAAAATCTTCTTCTTACTAGCCCTAGCAAGAATCAACATCATCATCATGAACATCAACACCAACAAGAACACCTTTACAACGACAATTTAGAAAAACCACAAGAAAAGACGGAAAATACATGAAGACTCATAGCGATGCATCATTTCCAATTTAAATCTGTTTTCCTTTTAATTTATTCAACAGTTCACGAATGAGTGTATCATTTGAGTGTGTATTTGTTGCAACTTCTCCTCCGACAGCAACAAACACGAACACTACGGAAAGGACGGGAATCTGGTGTCAGTCAAGTCACGACTTATATAATATATAGTAAAATATATCGATATAAGTCCTAATAAGCCTGTACGTAGTAGCATATAATGTACATAAGTGTAACTACCCTCACAAACACATACGGAGATACCTTAATATTAAAAGTGTACATGTACATTGAAAAACCAAATAAAATGCTCTCTTGAAGACTCAAGAAGGGGAACACGACGACGAGGACGTGGCAGGAGCAGTTTGTTGTGGCAGAAGTGACGGCAGTTGCTGCCACACCAAAAGGAACATGCTGCAACTTATGCCAATAATAATGAAATCGAGCTCTCTGTGTATCTCTGTGTGTTGCTGTCTCTGTACGATGTTGATAAGCAATTCAGACTGGCTGCTATTATTTTATCACAATGAAATACCCTGACGAGACCGCATGAAACGGTCATCTTTATCATCATCATCATCAGACTACCATATTTTTATATTTATTTTATGGTATGGTACGACAAGGTGTAATTGAAAAAACTAATTGTAAGCACCGAAGGGAAAGAGTGGAGAAATGTGTGTGCACGCCAGATTCACTCTGAATTGAAAAGTCAGTCAACAATAAACAGAGTCGGAGAAAAAAGTTTCACGATCTACAGACACACGGAATGGAGCTATCATCTTGAACATTATTAATGTACAGGTCTCAGCTTGACCTTTCAAATGAATTTGCAACAAGTTATTGCAAATCTATTGTGTATTCTAATAATTTGCACAAAGTAGACGGTAATGTAGTAAATATAACGAGAAAACAGCAGTCACTCTATTTACATTTGTAACAGTAATGAGATGTGTAGATTCCCCGGACTCTCTCCCCATGCTATTTATAAATTATAGTAAACTGCTGAAAGGTACGAATGCTACATGATTTAGTTACAATTATTAAATCCCTCTCTCTACCTTTTTACTAACACCTTCTCTGTGCGATGTCATGTCATTGATCGCAGATCGTCAAAAGTAATTAATTATTACTACCAAAGCAAACAACAACAATATCACTAGCATAATATTACTACTATAAAGGTACTTGTGGATTTTACAAAGTAGGATATACCTACGCCAGTAGTGTACTACTTTTGTTAGTGTAAAGGTATACACACCTAAAATAAAAATGGGCAGGTAAATATTACAAAGGCAAAGAAATTCTTTACACTGGCCATTTTTCAAGTCAGCCAAAGTTGGTGATGAGAATTCTTCTACACACAATATTGTAAGATATTGTTGGTAAGTCAAGACGCGAAGTATTCTGCAGCAAGACTGTGTTACTTACCACTGACTTTATAAGATTCAGCTTTAGTAGACTTTCTCAGAGTGTACCTTTCTGAGAGCCCAGCACTGAACAAATAAATAAATAGTGGAGGTTACTATTACTACACACACGACACGTGCACTAACACACACAGTAGTACTGCAACTGCATGTTTTAGCAAAAATTCCACGTGTGGAAAATAAAAAGTAGCTACCAACTGTCTGTGTGTGCGTATATTGCTTTAATAGAATGTTTTTTAGGTATTGTGTATAAATATAACTGAATACCGCAGGTATACATTACTTAGATAAGATTTCGTCTTTACAGTAGTACTAACGATAAGAGTAGTAGTCGTAGAGCCAAGAGAGATGCAAAGGTGTTTACACACACCTCATCGTCATCACATCACACACACACAGTATATAGTGACATAAATTAATTAAGATACAAAGTATGTGAATTATGTCTAATATATAAATGTGTTAGGTGTACATGTATACATGTGTTAAAAGAAGCAGATGCAGAAAATATTTGCATCCAACTGAATGTATTTATTGGGATGATGTACTTCTTTGTAGGTACCTGTTCTAGTCAGTCTGTTCTTCTGGTATTTGGAAAGAAGAGCGGCCTTCCCGAATTGCATTTTTGACACCCGTCTCTTACTTATCAACTGTTACTTAATATTATTATTATTATATTATTATTATTATTTCGCTAGAAGACAACAGAATATAAACAAACGTACATCTAAAAACACCCAGATTGTTTCCAGAATTTTGCATGAGTAGGTTCTTGAGCCTTTGGCTTTACTGCAACACATAATAATACAATTACTATTGTTATTTAACAAAATACTTCTTCCTGTTACGTATCTTTTTTTACATTCATACATAATACTCAGCTTTTGGGCAAGTATGTATGTATTAAATTAATTTGTGTACAGGTGTGCATACTTTATGATATGATTTTACTGAGACAACTATATATATATGTGTATTATTATTATATGTTTGCGTTTGTGTAAATTAAAGTGTAGCAGCACAAAAATAATGTAGTGGTAATTAATATTGTACTACTACTAACATATATAGACACACACGGAGAAAAATTTATGTGTAGTATTTATGACCAGTAAAGTAATTCGCTAAATATTATGACTATACTAGCCTATTGTACTAGGAGACTTGTAGTTATTGCTATTAGTAGAATCTTGAGAAGGAAACTGAATCAGGAGGAGTAGCAGGTAGGTAGGTATATAACTTTCGTCTTTACTAAAAATCTAAATGTTGTAATACTAATTATGCAGTTACTAATATCGAAGTAAGGGCAAGCGAGTGTTAAGGAAAGGACGAGCAAGGAAATACACGTAAAGACGTAAAAGTTGAAAAATACTACATTTTTTTGTGATCAGACAGTGTAACGTATCATGTTTATAATATTATATTCATACTAACTATTTAGGAGCGAGTTGAAATCAAGGTAAAAGTGAAACAGAAAGTCGGAGAAAGAAATAATGTAAAATATAATGTTATTAAGAGACGATCGTTGAGCGATTATGTTATTGTCGTACTGATAGTTCATTAGTTTTTTAGAGTAGAGTAACAAGGAAGTAGGAATCTACTAAAATCAGTCTTTTACTTTTTTAACTTTATCTTTTAAAAAACTAAAAATTAATTATGATGTAATCATTATGACTAATTCGAATTAAATCTAGACTTTTTTCAATTCAGATTAGCGTAGAATTTACCACTAGAATTAAATATTTTGATCTGCAATGATTAGTACAGAAAGAGTTTCAACTTGGAAAGACTTGAAAATTGTGTGAAAAGGAAAAATGATCTGTCCACGTAGCTATTGAATACTATTGATGAATATATATTCCTATAGTAGACACAGTGAGAACAATGCAAGTATTTTACTCTATAGGTACATCACATTTTAACTAGAAATGTCCAGAGTAGTTTCCTGGTTACTAAAAAGATAATTTTTAAACTTAGGAAAAATAGAATCACCTTACTATTACAAACAAATGACAGTCCAGCCATTGTTAGCCACCCGCTCAAGTTTCCTTATTTTATTTAACTGTAATTATAGTTTCATTCAATCATGCCAGTAATACATAGCTAATCATACAAACTACTCAGAGCAGAAACTTACAAAATCAAATTCGCACAAAGATGTTAGTAGTAGTAGTAGTAGTAGTGACATAATAGTAAAAAACATTATTGGCTTCAATTATTTTTTTCTCTCTCATTTTAACAAATTTGAAACTGAAAATCTACATATAAAGCTTTACAGAGCTTGTTAGGTAAAATATAGTATGCATAATGTTAAATCCCGGTGCAGCTACTACAGAAACAATTCTGACACTTATGAAATTATCATAATATTTGCAACATAGTTTATTTATTTAGTATTTAATAATAATTCAGGAGAAATCATTGTATGTTCATTACGGTGGGTGTGCTTATAAGTTTAAGCTGATTTATACATATTCGGGTACAATTTTGAAAGAATTTAATTTTTAGTACAATTAGTAACCACATGCCTATTGAGACACTTAATATTATTTAAAATATACTATAATTACGATTACGTGTTAAACTACTGAACTATATATAGACATTAGTTTGTCATGTCCTACGAGTTGTGTGGGCTTAGTGTGTAAAATATTAATGTGAATACAAATCAATTATGATACTCTGTATACACTGACACAATCTACTCTGCTAAGGAACAATGATGAGCTGGGGATTGTTTACTCACTATTATATTATTATTATTATTATTATTATATAGCTACAGATACTACTAGTAACATTATTTTAGAATTCATGAGAATGTAAAGGATCAAAACAATGAAAAGGCTCTCGGGGGTGGTATTGATAAATAACGACTGACTATGACTATTTTACTTACTGTTACACTCTAGTACATAATATTATTTATTATCGATATAATATTACAGTGTGTTGTGAACGTTTCGTCTGCTCATTTACTTAACTGATTTATTCATTACATTATAATTATTATTTGTACCTACTGCATTATTTAGTTAAATACGCATAGTGAAAGGTTGTCATAATTTTAGATGCGAGTGTCTCGTAAGTTACTATTCTATCATGTTCTAATGTTTAGTTTAATCTTGTAGGGTTGTAGTGAATTTCTGATTTTGTGCAATGTGCATTCACAAAATATACGCGAAATATTATTGCACTGCTATTTGCACTGGTAGTAAATTCAGGGATTTTTACTTATAACATCGCCACTATTTTTAAAAATTATATACTATCGTAAGTTTAAAAACTTAATGGAATTTTGAAAAAGGTGAAAATTGGTTTGGTAAATTCTTTGTAGGACCTTTAATTGAAAATTGACTAATATTACTATTAGAATTAGAATTTACGTAATACCCTGTTCAGAGTCAACGGTTAGTTTGTCGTTGACTCACTATTCTGATGCTGATTTAGTGATACAAGATGAGTCGGAAGCTAACCGTGACTTATCTATCTTGGAATGAAGGAACGAATGTCCGCGTTTTATTCTAACGATTGTTTGTAATTTATATACTGATTCGTAAAAATGTACAAGCATACCTTATAATTATTGAGTTTATGATTCAGCCCATGTTTTTACACTTGTTCATATACAAATGTGTTGTAAATAGGTATATACTGTTGTACAGAGAGAAAGTAGTGGCATTATTAGTTCATTCTTTTAAAGCTAATAATTGTAGTTTACCTCTCATTATGTTCTAATGTAATGTAATGTGGATGTAAAATATTTTAACCAATCATTGTCAAGACTGTGATACTGTAGCCGAGCTTTAACCAAGCTTGCCCCTCAAATACTTAATTATTATTATTTTAATTATTATTGTTATTATCTTTATCATTATTATCAACATTGTTTCTATATATAATATATTATGAGCAGCATTGATATAATTATTACATTAAAACATAAAGTATGTATCATATCCATACACACACATGTATGTGACCCTTTACAGCTTCTGTTATAGTAAAACATGATCAAACTATGAAACAACATCATGGAAATGATTCGAAATAGTCTCAAGCGCAATTCGTACTTAAATATTAAATGCGTGTACTTTTAGCCTGAAATATTTAGGTGTAGACTTGTACCAGCAGTGTAGTACTAGTAAAAGTAAAAAATGACGTCTCATAATATTGTTATAAGAATTCATTGTTGTTCGTTGTCGGCAACAATGCTATTATAATTGTTTTTCAACTTTTATTAAAATAAATGGATACAGAGATATATATGACTGCAAATATACAACAACCTTTTCAAACACCCAGTTATTTCCATTTATCATAAATACTTCTTTGATATGGCATTTGATAACATACCTATGCATTAAATTACACTCGTTATATTGACAGCGGCATATATCTGCACATAATTTTACTCACACCACACCATCATCATATAAAGCTGCATAGTAGTAGCTCCATAATAATGTAACTTACTTAGTAGAATATTTTATCGTTATCACTAAACAATTTTATTTGTAGCTGAAATTGTTTTCTCACGTATCTCGCATAGCCACTCGTAGTGTAAATGATTCTATATATAAATAATAATCCACTCTAAATTCACCTTCTCCACGATAGCGCATCCAACGTGATGGCATTTAGTTCCATTAATTGCATTTGTTCATCATTAATCAAGCAATAGGTAAAACAAAAATAAATAGTTGCACATGGAATACTTGCACACACTCTTCTTGTATTTACTTATATACCTATGCATATATAAAGACAACTTGTCTCTCCACATTTCCCCAAAAGGTAAATTTTTCATTTGCTGACAGCAACATCCCACTGCTACACATGCCTCACTCTACACAGCTGAATTCTACACAGACACACATTGCTGCAATGCAACTGTAATCACGAACCATATTTTTCATGCCCAGTCAGAAAGTCCGAGAGAATATGAGACGGCAGGAGTATACCCTCACTCTGACTACACTTACTTACTAGTAGCATGCTAGATTACCCATAGACTCTACTCGTTTTGTCAATAAATGAGAAAACCAGTTATAATAAACTATCCCACACGATCCAAGCATCTAGAAGCAAAATTCACATGAAAATTTCGTAGTAGTCGTCGTAGTATTAGGAGCGGAGTCTGATATGCACTTTAAACTTTATTAGAAACAATCAAACAAATGTATTATGTGCAAAAATTATATTCAAGTTGGGTTACATTGATAATGAGGCCATGTACTTGTACTTTAAACTGCCAATTGCCGAACATTATCCACGGTCAGAGCACTTAAAACGAAAAAGTCTCATTTCTCAAATGTAAAAATAGCAAAAACAAAGAAAAGTAGGCATGACATGGTCAGCAAACCTAAAGCTGTCATGATGGGCAACTAACTGACATCGCTTATTACGCTTGTCGGATTAGATTGCAATAGTGCAGGATGAAATTAATCTCCAGCCATGCATTCTAAGCACATACACACTCTCACATACTTCTGTAAATATATTTATAAATTATATAATAGCACTACTACGAGTATGTTATATATGCAGGCATTATTCTACTCATCATAATAAGCCGTCGTCAATTCCATGTACGTGGACTTTTTCCCTTTTGCGTGAGTATTTGTGTGTGTGGTGTTGTATGATGTGATTCTTTGCATTCTCTTTTACCACAACTGGAAATACAAATGCCTATACGCAACTCAAATTCTTTCATGCTTTCCAGTATACACATTACACACAAACACACACACTGGAAAGCTTTTTGCATTGTGAACCACCTTTTTATAACCTATACCTGTTTTCGTCAAAGTCACAGTCACAAAAGCATTAGAAGAGCAGTAGTATTTACCTTGGCTGTACTATAGTGCAAGTCCAAGTGTAGCTGTAGGTTGTAGTTAGTAAGTTATGATTATTATGCAAAGTAATACGATCCTATCATTAAAAGCTACTGGACTACCATAATATTACATAAGAAATACTACTGTACTACTGTGGGTAAATTACACCTATTTTTTCTATTGGAGTTACCTACTAATGTGTGTAGACTTTGTAAGTATTCACCCTGGCTGCACACAATAGTAATCAAACAAAAATATACACAAAATGACCTGAAAACACAAACTGCAGCAAATACCAAGCTATATACCACTCCTACTAGAACTAGACTGTAGTCCAAACAAAAAATGTTGCATTTCATTGGAGAAGTTCGTTGGATTTTACTAAAACATGCGTCAATAATGCTCCTTGCAGTGAATTAACAAAGAGACGGGGACGACGGACACAGAGGAAATTAAACGATGAGCTTTTTAGCCTTAGACAAGGTCCGTAAGGACAAAGACAATCTCACATGTGGCAGTTGAATTTATTTTGCCTGTATGAGTAAGATGAGAATTGTAATTTCTTTTGTTTCTAATTATTTAGCATGAAAACACGAATCACATTAACATATTGTACACATTTACATCTAATTTACCGCAGCTATTGATAACAAACTTGGGAATCATCTTTTGAGCATTATAATAATAGAGAGATATACTACGCGTATTATACAGTTGATTTGTCAGAATGATGATGAAGATGATGATGTTGATGATGATGAAAATATAAGGAGGAAGAGTAAAGAAAAATAATTTAAATAACACACAAACCCCACTAATTGTGCATAAGACATCCCTAATTTATGGTTTAATAGTACTCCTCTTCCATTAATTCATTAATTCATTTTGTTGGCAAAATGCATACGTGTATTGTGTTCATAGGTAATATTGCTACTGCTATTGACTCTGTGATTGAAATTACTACATAACTACTCGTACAGAGGTACATATGTCCAAGATACCAGTTCACACAATGATTACTCACTTTTGCCCGTTTATTATCCAAAAGGTTAGGCACAAACAACTTAATTTCTTGATTTTAGCCAAGCACTGCTTTTATTATAGGTACAGAGTAATAGTATTGTTTAATTTTTGATGAGTTGAGGATGGTGGGATCGTCAGAGGAAGAATATAACTGATAATGATAACAATGCCATAATATATTAGAGCATCGGCAGTGAAGGTGGTCCCATGAAGCTGTAGGAAAATATTATCTACATGGAGAAGCCATGGCAAAAAATCTTCCTCAGTGGTCCTAAACAGAGTTTAATGCTTTTGGAGTCATTATATGGATGTTGAAAGTGTACTAATATTATTGCGGGATAACCTGTGCTGCAAGTTACACCTCACCAGCCACAAAACTACTAAATTACATAGGATTATTAAATTACTTTACAATCTCACCCAGCACTCTAGGCTCACAGACAGACTTAAAACTCAAATTCAAGTCTGCAGTCGCATAATGGTGGTGTGGAAGACATGTAGTGTAGTGGTCTGATGCAATAAGTCCGATATATTATACCGAGGCTATGTTATATTCTATGATTGAGCTTACTTTGTTATTCCGTAGGAGATTTCCCATGTTTGAGCACAATGGAGAAGTATTAAGTTGAATTACTTGTGTACGCAGACGGTGTAGGCAACCGAGTTGGCCTTTATGACGCGCACAAAGAGAGCAAACGTCAAAAGCCACCTAAGAAGACTGCACAAGTTTAGCTGTTCTTGTGTAGAAAGTAGATCTACTTAAAAATTAAAGTCGCGCAACAATTGGTTTGTGAAAAACTATCGTGTTACCAATTGATCTTCTATAAGACGTGTAATAAGTCGTGTAATAGGTATCAATATAATACACTTTTATGCTACTGCTTACACAGACATGGATATAGACACACAATATATTTGCACATGTATTTACCGCACAGAGCATAATAATATAATTGTGGAGTACTCTACATTTGTGTTGTAATTTTTCTAAGAGTGCATCCAGTCTTGTCATACGCAGGCAGAGAGTAATAATTCAATCCAAATCGAAGTAATGTATGGTAATGTAACCCGTCAATGCGTATCCGCTCTTATGTAGAAAAACCAAAAACCTCTTTTGCATACTGTTACATAACATACGTGGATGAATTATCAATGGCAAATGAATAGCCAATTATTTGCAGCACTAGATACACTGCAGTCTTTATATGCCAAGTACACTCGTAGCAATACTATTGGCAGTAATCATTAATCCATCTCGGGTTTTTCTTAAACGTAAGAAACTAAACTGCCTGTAGAAAAACAATCACAGTGATGTTTATTGCCAGCTTACAGCATTAGCATAATTAGAAGTGCAATCTCGACAGCTTGCTACAGAAATCTTTCGTGGAAATAACAGACATTTATTCTTCTTTATATACGAAAATAATTTTGCTGTCCTGAAACTGAAATGATTTTTTGACAAAAAACAGTAATATTTCATTAGTTTTTTATTTTTACTTTTCTTTCCGGGGGATAAATCTTGCGTTAAAATAAGCTTTTAGCAATTGTTTGCTATATACTGTTTGTTTTATGACAAATTCGGTTTTCTCAGTCGTGGTAACAAAAATACAAATTTCAAGTTTAATTCCAATTCAACCGGAACTATTTTGAAATATTTATGTCGTTTTACTTGTTATAGGGATATAGGAAGTTTTAAAACTTGGCTAACGACCAGACGTAGACGAGTCTGGATTTTTACACACTTTAGACATATTATGTGAACTTCGTAATGCTTTTATGATCTCCATGAACAGGCGTGAAGGTGGCAGACACAACATCAGACGGTAATAATATTATAGGTAGGTAGCTATATGTATCATATTACCATATTTGTACAAGTTAAAACACAGAAAAGTATTGTGTTGTTTATTTATTTATTTCTGGGAATATAAGATGCTTCCAACACTCACCTTCGCTATCACTTGTAATTAATTACTTTTACCGAGCTAGAAATTGCCAGGCTTAGCGTTCAAATACACGACACATCATTCCCATGCATATTAATTTAATGGTTTGTATTTATTGCAGTTTTGCAGAAGCACTATAATGTCTTTTAAGCTGATATCTGCTGCAAGTTGCACAGTAGTAGTTTCAAGTTCAGCTCACGATTAAATACATTTACAACATCACATGCAAAGGAATGTACATTTACATGTTATGTTAAGCAACATGTAACATCAGTACCTACTGCATCTACATTACACTGTTCCGTTAGACCAGCAGAATTTGCATCTAACTTACATTATTATTTTTATTTTTTGAACTCATTCCTTACATACTGCAATTTATTTCATAGCCTTGACACTTTGTTTTATATTTTATTCACCTCCTTCTCAACTACAAAAAATCATGAATCATTCATACTAACTAGATACTGTTTCAATTTAATTTTACTATTATATATTAGTATATCATTTATTTATGTTCGATCCTGTTTCTGTTTACCAGCACCTTCCTAATGATATTAATTTTTTAACGTCACTACTACAAATAGCAGAAACAAGACAAGTTCATGGAATTGACGAATTGGAGTTTGGAGTGAATTAATAGATCGTTGAACGACAACAACTTTCCTACCTACCTATGCTAATATATAATACACTACAATATTATAATATACTACTATACACTATTCCTAATGCTATATAGTACCTGTAACGATTTCTCCTTGTAACAACAGAAGAAAAACGATGTACAAAATTGAGAATAGTTTTTTTGCACATAAAACGTACTGAGGAACTAATCCTGTGAGTATAATAATAATATTATGTTGTTGAAGAAATTATTGAAGAAATATTATGTTGTTGTTGTTGAAGTTGTTGTCGAAGAAAACTGGATTGTCGCGGCGACAATCCAGTTTTCTTCGACAGTTGACATTTTAGCTTCCATGATAGAAATCGGATTTTCAATCCGACTTTCCAGTCCAGAGAAATCACCGATTAGCTCATAAAAGTGCGACTGTCGCTAACCGGCCCTTAAGTAATTAAATTACAAATAACAATTACAAATGTGGTATGCGTTTAATAAATTGTGTCATCGTGCTAACTAAAGTATTTAAATCACAGTTGTAATTTGTGTGAATTTAAACCCAATGTAATTGAATTACACATGTAATTTGGCACTTGGGTGTATTTTGTAGTTAGTAGTTTGTAATTTGAAGTGTAGTAATTTGCCCAACCCTGATGATAAGCATGCATTACCCTGACTATCTATACCTACTTAATATTATATTTGTACTACACTAAGGTAAGTTAAGACTATCTCTGCATATAATATACCCTATATAACACCTGTACTACTAGTGTGGTGCACAGTATAATATTATGGTGTATCCGAGGTGTTGTATTCTCTAGGGGAAAGGTTGAGTGAACAAATATGCGAATGTCAAATGCCAATTGGAGTGAGAGTGGAAAAGACGATAATGTGACTAAATTACATTGGAGATTTAGTGTTGAGACAAGAACAAGAGAGAAGTTGTCTGGTGGACAAGTGTACGTATAGAAAGTTGTCTATTACAACGAGAGATAATGTTGTAAGCACTAAGTAATACTTGGAACATGATGGAGGTGAAGATGATGCAGAATAATAAAAAAGGACATGCAGGATCAATGTAAGATGAACATCAAATCAACACAGTCAGTCATGCAGTGCAAAAACAGAGCTTATGGTTCATTTCATTTCGTTATTTAAAAACATTGCGGATGAGAGAGAGAGGGACGGATTTACACTACACTCTCCACACACAACACACAACAGACACGACAGAAGACAAACAGCATTTTCATTTATCACAGAGAAACAACACACAGCAGCAAAGAATATCTGTTTAATACCTATACCTATATAAAGTACATGGAGAACTACCACATGCATATTATATTGTTGGCTCAAGGGCTTTATCATGGCAATAGACAATTCACATACAAATAATATTATTATTATTATAGCAAGCTTTTAGCTCACGTACACTCTAAAAGACAGAGAGGACATGCCTGTACGAGATAGAAGATAATGTAGACGAGTATGCTTCTTCTTTTCATCTTTATCTGTGATGTTTGCTACTTAAATACAATGGTAATACGCGTGTAGTAGCAGTCTTAGTGTACTACTGTGAGCATACACATGGAAAACAATACAATAATCAGAGATAGGACGACCTGGTGGTTGTAGCACTTGTAGCAGAAGATCACAGGAGCAACTTTGACTCTTTACTTTTACTTTTGCTCAAACTTCTCTCCAAACATTCGTAATAATAATAATATCGACGAAATAGTAGTCGTAGTAGTAGTAGCCGTAGTAGTAGGATCTATCAAACGAGTACGTGTACTCATATGTGTACGTATAACCTTGCCAATTGTCGATCTACCCACAAGAAGAAGAAGAAGAGATGAGTTGACTTGAAGTAAAGGGACTCTAATTGAAAGCATTGTATTAAGAGTGGTAGCAGTATCTGTAGTAGGATTATATTAGCAGTGGTGGCTGTAATAGAGTTCCACTATACGTCAAACAGAAGACATTGCATGGACTATTGGCAAAAGGAATAAGAGTACAAAGTTAGAAACGATGTTTATACATGCAGATACACACAGAGACAGACTCTTGCTGCTACTTTTATTATTATGAACTTTTATGAGGTGTCAATTTTTATTTAACCACAAAAATTTCAAACCGGTTCCTCTCATCACTGCCTAACTTTACTCTTCCAGTCTCGTCGTCTACTACTACTACTACCACTACTAAGCTAATACTTATACTCAAGTATTAATACTACTCCTCGTAATATAATAATATTATATAACGTATATAGTAGTACGATTCACAATCATCAGTCAGCTTGGCTTAAGACATTTATGCATATATATACTATATAGGTATTATATATATATAATATATATATGTGTAAGTATTTGCATTGATCTCCTTTCGCTCTCGTTCGTCTACATGAAAGAAGTATAAGAGATGTAATAGAATAGGTATTTGTGTGCAGGTATGTCGAGGATGGATGATATAATATTGGCAATGAGGAGTATCTGACGGATCAACTGGTAGAATCTATCAATCTCCTCCTCAGCAAATATTCTACAATACACACGACGGTATTAGTAGTCGAATATTTTTGCCGGTGTACATGGGAAGTCCACATTTCACCTGTTCTCCACTTCTTCTTGGCAATGTACGTACAGATTACAGATACAATAACATTATTTCTTGTAAATGTATAATGTAAGAAGATTTCTATAGGATATATAGTTGAGTATGCAGAAAAGCTATAGAGGATATTCGCAGATAGTGTACTAAGTATTTGTTATCCGAGTTATTTTGCATGGATGTTCATACAAATATGTACGAACATTAGCATGTAGTGTTTTCTGAATGTAATAGTAGTAGTAGTAAGACTGGAAGATCATGAAAATAGTAAAATGTCGTCCACCACCATCCGCATCCTATCACAATCGCATTAAAGGACGCATTCCAATCGCAGAGTCATATCTAAAAACAATGTTCACTAATATAAGCTACAACTCGCATGTCTTCAGGCTCCCTTTCAATTGCTAGTTGACTTACCTACTCCTCTTATCTTACTCTCACTCTCGAGCTCACTGAATCAATTCTTATATACGAGTAAATTACACTGACTGTAGCTTGTGATTGTATAAGTACATATTTCAGGCCTGCGTTTAAGTCTGCTGTGCCATTATGTTACATAACTACTTTACCTATTCATTCTGTAACTTTTACTTTCTCAATAGTCATCTCAACTTGCACTCATCTTCATACTACTGATAAACACTCATACATATGCAGGGTGCACCACAAATGGTCATTTAATAAGAAAGGCACTGAATAATGTTTCATTTTACAGTCCGAAATTAATGTCTCAACAGAATAAGAATATTGACATTTTTGTCAATGCAGTTCAGTAACATTGAATTTATATTTCTAGTTTTTATTAGGGAATTTCTAAATTTTTATGATTTTGCATGTATCACACCAATTTTACAGTACGTCTACATGTTGGAAATGTTTTGACATTAAAAAATCCGTCTAAAAATGTGTTACAAGCTAGAAAGAGCATTTTAAAGAGAAAGCAGTAGAATTAAGTGTGAAAAAAGTTAAGGGCGAGTGGCTGCTGTAAATTCCAAAATCAGCAGGTCAAGTTGAAGATAATATTGTACCATTGTTTCGATATTTTATTATGAGTGTTATAAATGTAGTAGCCGTACCCTGCTGGGTGTTACAAAAATAAAATTATGTAACTCATAGTTAAAAATGCTACAGAAAAATGTTTCATTTTTCTTTTTACAAACCCTGTACGACCATTGTAGTTATATCATAACAACGTTGGAAAAGAAAACTCTGGATGTGGAGATCTGTGTATAACGTTTTTGAACGGAGAGATTGAAGGCCTCTGTGTGTGTGTGTGGAGTATAGATACAGATGAAGTGTAGTAGAAATGTAGAATAGGTGTATGATGTATAAGCTATTTGTGACATAAGGACGGACAAGGTGAGTGAACGAATGTTTGTGTTCCCCATACTTATTTATCATATCACATCACAAGACTCATATACCAGTCTCACTCTGACTCTGATGCACTCTCCGTGTATTGTGCACATGAAATGAGTAAGTGTCTACGTTAATAAATATTATTTACTATCATATTTATCCTTTAGATTGATTACTCGCCGTTTGTAAAAAACAGATTGGGGAAAAATGTGTGTAAATGATCTCATCCCTCCAAAGTGGATCATGCTCGTATTATTTAAAACTATTACTTCAATACGCTCAGCTCTACAACAATGTGTTTCTGCTACAATAATCAATATTTTTACATTTTATGATGAGCTATTTAAAAACACGGATTAGCTCTCGGTGGCTTTGAAGGCAACTTTGGCTTGCCTTAACTGTGTTTCCAATTTTCTCCAATGCCCTTTGGTAGCTGTGTGTAGAGCAGACAGTAGATGGACATTGTATGTAAATAAAAGGCAAAAAATCTTCCATTGTATTGTATTACGCATTTTAAGCACATACTGTTTTATTAGAACACCATTATGTCTTACTTCATTTAACTGGTTTCGTCTAGAATCTGATGAGCTGGTTCGATCTTCTGTGTTTATTACAATCGCAAAATGTAAATAGCAATCCCCCGTCTTCCAATGACCAACAATGCAAAAACTCGACAGGGAAAATAATTATCATAATCTGGATTCGTGCTTAGCTCTCACTGAGCTTACACAGAGGTTTCGGCTTCTCTACAAAATCTAATCATCTTAAAATCTAGTGCCTCGCTTATGGAATCATTTCGTCTGTCGGTCGATCCACCGAAAATAAACGATAGCTATAAACATACTAAAAATTGCGCCACATTAAAAATTAAAAAGGTTTTCTAAAGATACACCACAACACCCCTGTAGATCTTACCATACAATTTTTACATTTTTCCGTTAATTACATAGGAAAATAAAAGCAACCTTTATTTATAGCATTTATAACTCCGCAATTTATTTTTATTAGTCCTAATGGGATTGATTTAAATTTAATTTCATGTTTTCATATTTAATGAAACCTTTTTGCGAAAGGGCTAATCAATTATTTAGTAAGTTGCAATGGAAGTGTATCATGTGCATGTATCATATTCTATTAATATTATATATGTATAGTATTACTGTTGTAAAGATAATTGTCTGCATTATTATGATCCTTGTTGTTTGTGAATTCCTATGGTATTGTTTATAGTACATATAATAATGTCCATTATATGTTAAGCAACAGATATTTCACTATATTATATTCCATAGGGTAAGTACAACAACTAAAATTGAATTCGCTATAAACCATCCAATTACATTGAACTGCATTGCGTAACAATAAAACAGCTATTCAGCAATTCAAATCAAACCGAATCTTGTTCTGTGTCTGTCTGATATGGAAGTACTAAATACATTAATAATAATATTATATTTTCATCTATAGATAATAACAAGTAATATTATTACATATTATATGCTGTGCAGATTCAGGTGTAGCTCAATCTGTACATGCAATATTCCCATACAGGGTGGTGTTTAAAATCTAAATCCTTCTGCAAAACTTGTAAATCTCAAATTACAATCAAAGGCAACAGATTGCCTATGCGAATTTAGTTTAAATGTCACTGAACTCGAAATTGCTTCTAATAAACATAATAAACACAACAGATCCCTATGATAAAAGTCAATTTATACAGAAGCATAATTTTAAGTGATTCATAATCCTGACATAATGTTTTAAAATGTTCATCATATTTGACAGTTATATGACTGCTGCAAAGTATTGTTTATTTTATCGTTTAAGTTTTACTCGTTCTGCATTCCTTTTTATTAAAGTAATTGTTAGGATTTAATTGTTTGAATTGATCGAGTAATTATTGATTTAATGAATTTTTGTTTATCCCCTTGCTGTACCCTGTATGTCTGTGTGTATTGAATACTACGCTGGTTTGATAATTCAGTGTTATTACCAAAGTGCAGGATATTATAACATTATGCAAATTCTAGCTGTGTGTTTGTAGAGTACTGCTAGCGTTTTTTCTGTGCGCTCTCTCTCCCTCTGTATACTTATATTATATGAGGTAATTAATAAATGGGTTCCTGTGATTCAAGAAGTACCTTTTTCACTCTAATGTAATTTGTGCATCTGAATCTGAATACCTACTCTACTATACTCATTCGATGGTCAGTTTGAACATTTCTTTTGATGACTAAATATTATATAAGTATTAGTTTTGACAGCAACCTTTCCGCTCGAACTTCTTTATTGGAATGCAGTTTAATTCCATTTGGAAAGTAGCTTGTAAGGGAAACATAATATTCCTCATAAATAGTATGCGCACTGTAGTATTAGTTTAACTATAACAGTCAAGTCAGTATAAGTCATCTTTTATCATGGCAAATCCAATGCATCTCTCAGTCTGATCTCTTTGCTCGCAGTTTCTTTCAATCTCTCCAACATCATTCCTGTATGCGTCTATACAGATATACGTATTCTTTTACTTACACTACCATCTGCAGGGTATAGCAAACAAGGAAAAATTATCTACATAGTATTATTATATGCTAAGTAAGTAAAACTACTTTATTATTATGTTTGGCTACAACAGCTACGGTTGCTCTCATCTTTTAGAGTTGGGCAATGTACACAGAGAAGAACTACGACCACGTAATATGCATATACAGCTAGCTAGACCAGATTATTGCAGATTATCGAATCACACTGCTTCGTTCGTCTTTCTAGTAGTAATAGTCTGCCAAATTCCTAGAGCTTGTTTAGTGTTTCGCCTAGAAAATTAATGCTGAAGAGGGAAGTATTTGTCCACCTTTGATGTATTAATTAATAAATCCTTGTTCAGCATCTTCTGACAGCTGTTCGCTTGCTCTAAGAACAACTATGACTAACCAACACAATAAATGCCCAACTATTTAGTCAAGGAATGTATACCAAAACTTATGTCAGTAGAAGTACATTATGTGTACAACTTACCGCTATATTATTATTACAATACAATGCCTATGTCTACTACTACTTATACTACTACACAGACATGCAGAGAGATGCATTAGCCATTCGATCGAGGTGAGGCTAATGTATAATTCAGTAGAAGGCAATTACTAATTGTAAAAGGTAAAAGAAATGTTGGTAGGAATGAGTCGAGACAAATTAGAAATTATATTCAAGCAATTGTTTTAGTGACATGGTAAGGTAATTTATGGGATGAAATTGTTTCTTTTATTTTGTTTTTTATTTTTGTATGTAGGTTATTCTGTGTGACATTTTTGAACATTTTTATTTGCATCTGATAAGGGACAAATATGCAGTCTAGTTTCTGGGTCGTTGAGATAATTAATGGCATGAATTAACTAACTGACTCGTTTTTTATGTATTTATATAAGGTTCAGTCGGCAAAGGTTTCTTACTGCGTCATTGTAGCAGGAATAAATTGGTAGACATATTTATTACGCGTAGCGTTTTTGGGTAAATTTAAGGTTTATATATATAAGGAGTAAGTTTTCAATTACGAAGAAAAATTATTGGGTTAACGTGTAACTATATCGTATTATTAAGTGCACAAATATATAATATTATGTAGCGTCAGCTATTGAATGGAAGGATGCAACAATTACCTACTTATTTGTGTTGATACAAGCAAGAAAAAGCGTGCGATGTTCATTTTGTTAAAATAAAAGTGTGTTGAAATATTTGCAGATTGTAGCTTGCAGGCTATGTTATTATTTGTGGGTGCATGATGTACGAATAAACAGTAGTGGTTGATATTGGGGAATTTTCCAGACTTTGTATATCTAACCATCCGATGTGTTAAGTGTAAGTGCACGAGTAGTTTGCGTGCTGAAGAATTCTAGTCAAAGTGGATTAGTTTTTTAAAACTGAAGCAAAAGTACATCTTTCCATGAAGTAAAGGGATCTAATAAATAACAACAATTTTTTGCTACGAATAATAATCTTAGTTCACAATGAAAAGCAAATTCACGTTGTGTACAGCAGCAGGGAGAAAAAATGCTCTAAAATGATTGCAGAAGGAAAAGCTGCTTAAGATGCTTTAGGTTGCTGTTTAATTTTGTCTAGATGTTTAACTAAAAAGCAAATACAATGTACATAGAAAGTATTCAATATGAAATTATTAGTGATTGTGAAAGCTTCAACAAGCAAACCTTATCTCACAGTTCGCAGAAATTAATATTTCAAAAACTATGACACAAATCCCTGCCAAACTTTTTTCATTTCCTTTCATTGTTTTAATAAATACTTTGCAAAGTATTGTTTTTATATAAACTGGATTTTCAAAGAAGTGCGATTACTTATTATTTTTTCAATTTTCTTCCACATTTTAAGAAATTAAAACTACCCACGTTTAAAAAACAAAGCTTTTAACATGATTGAACTTCTAAGTAAACACGCTTTCACATGGCGTGGGTATGGTATGAAAAACGAACGAACTGATGAAGATTAAACACAAACTGGCAGTCATTAAGGATAATGTGTCACTGAAGTTTCAGTAAGCACAATCGCAATCCCCTCTTTGATAAAGCCTAACTGTTTTTCAATCCAATCAAATTGTATGTGCTTTGACTTGAATTTTTTTTACGTTAAGCTCGTCAACAAACAATTTAATAGTTAGTTACAGGCAAGCTTCATGCTGTCCTGACATTTCTTCAAAGATTTCGTACTCGAATGAGTGACAGCACCAAATAATTGCATTTTCTTGGTTCATACTGCTGTAAAAACATGGAACTGGAGTAGGTCTAAAAGATACTGTATAGACCCCTGCTTAATTACAAAAAGCGAGTCGAAAAGGTGTAGACACCTTTTCGATATTTCACTGACCTGTGAAATATACAAAATTATTTTAATTACGTTTGTGGGCAATCAGGAGATCCCGGAAAATGTTTTAGATGAATAACTATAGATTTTATATGAATCTGCTACATGTTTCTTCACTTATAATTAATAATAATTATCTTGTTTAATATAAGCAAGAAATGTTGCATAATACAGCGCAGTGCAGTGCGTAGTGCGCTATTGTGCACCGAAGTATAATGCCTAATGCAATAAAATGAGTACAAGAGAACAGGAGAATTAAAAAAATTGATAGTACAGCGAATGATACAGCATAGAATGTGATGGAGCATTGAAAGAAAAAAAAACAGTTACTGTAGCTCACCAAACCACCAGACATCAAGAAAATCTGAAGAATTTTTAACTTTAAAGTGTGTTTTGTCTCACTTTGGTTCAATTACCTTCTCACAAAGAAAAAGTGGTTGATGAAGAAGTTTATGTTGAAAATTCGTTTACCTGCAAATCAAAAGTTCATTGCTTACGAATCTCGACTCTTACTGCGAAAGGAAAACAAATATCTCAGGTATTTCAGATACTGTTTACCGTATATAGAGTCTACACGCATAAAACACACAGACAAGTTTTAACTATAAATTACAGTACCTACATGTGAGAATGCACTAATAAAGTACCTACTTGTTTGCATTGTACGTACAGCCAACGTATAAATGATGCACGAAATTGTTTTCTACACGGAAATTACAAAACAATTAAGTTTCTGCTTTAAGAAAGATTCTACTCAACAAATATCAAAAGGTTGCCAATTCAAATTAACAGGAGGAAGAATAAATGCCAGACTGCAGGACGCGTACTTCATTTTATACTTACCTACTAAAAACAAAACAAATAAAACAAAGATAAACGATTAAATTCTCATACTTTGTATCTAATTAATAAAAGTTACGTCAGCTCTCGTCTGAAGGATTTCATTAGAATAATTTTCACTTTTTGCAAAAGAATTTTAAATTAGTTATTGTTACGTTTCGCAATTAAACTTACCTGCGAATAAATTGTCTGTCTGTCTTTGAGTACCATATCGGAAGAACTGTTTGAGATAATGGCGTCAAATTTGGAACTTTTTCTATTGAGGTCGTGTGTGAGACTATAAGTACGAAGATATGACAATCGGTCAACTATAACCTTTGACACTTTTTCTTCAACTTTATGATGTGATACTGATATATCAATGTATAAAATACACAATCATTGATGATAATAATTTTGTAGCAGCTAAAACGATGACGCAGACACATCGTCATGCAACAGTTGAATTCCAACAACTCTATAAATCATTGTGAAAATGAAAACCTTTTTATTTTACTTTTACACCCGGTTTTGCCCTGTTTATTAGTATTGTAGTAAATTAATGACTTTCTTGCAAACAACAAGACATACACTAGGTATGCAATTGCCTGCACTATTTGCTTTTTACGTATGTAGACACTAGACACTGACACACTCCATAAATGATTTTAAATGAGTTCAATCCATCTCACATAATCGGCATACTGCAAAGAGTTTGTTTGCCCTATTGTTTTTTGCAAATAAAAAATGACAGCAATAAATATTACACTATTTCCAACATAGGGCATTTAAATGCATTAAATTCGGGTAGAAAAATGTCCGACAACTTATTATACGACAATTAAAAAAGCATTTGACTTCTGCACAGCGTGCAAAGTGTAGGTGTACCCGTTCTCATTAAAGTACTACATAATTCGCATATAAAGTGTCGTATTTACAGTTTACATTATTGAAACTGCCTTGGGGGTTGTCCATTTTAGCACTTGAATTTTTTGACTGAATGGCGAAAGCCTATTAAGCTCCCGCTCCATAAAAGCTACGAGATGAGAATGACAATCGAATTTGTTAGTGGACAGGCCAGGTGTGTATTTTCCTCACAGACTGCAAGTGGTGAAACCACTAGGAACTACGTTACCATAGTCAAATCAGACAATAAAGTTTTACCATGTTGGAGTTTCAGTTTTATTAGTGTACCTCTGGAATCTACATGGCTATAAGGTTACATTATTATCGGCATGGTACATTACAGTAATTTAATATAGCTGCTTCATTTTTTAGTGCGGAAGATATTCTGCCAAGTCGTCAGTTAGTATTAGTGTCTGAGGATGCTGCATTGTTCAAACACCAGCACCATACATTAAAATGGTAAGTATTACACGGAGATAGAAGAGGGTTCTTCTTAGTGTTGGTATTGTACTAGGTAAGTATTAAATGCGTGTGTGGATATATGGAGAAGAAGCTGGATATGTATATATGGATAAAATGTGCAAGAGAGATAGAGAACGAGTAAGTAGGGATTGCTCTGTGTACATCTTTATGTTCGGAGTGAACTGTTCAGTGAGAAAACATGTTTTGGTCGAATAAAAAGATGCGAATTCCACCTCTGTGTAAATACTGAAGAGCTGAAGATGTTTGTTTACTGGTACTTATGCAAATACGTTATTGTTTTGCATGAACTTTTTGATTCGGGACTTTTGTGGACTGAGACTGCTATAAGCTGTACGTTGGAGAGGAATGCAGTTGAGTGCAAAATAATTACTTGTGTGTAATTATGACAGACAATGCAGTTTTTGAATGCCTCTTTTAATTACCATCCCTGACTTTCGGTTTTGTTTGAAAAATGCTAAACAAACGGACCGCAGCTAAATTGTGTATAAGTGAATGTAGGCGTGAAATATTTTTTGAGTAAGGCTAATAATAAATCTGAGATTGAATTGAGTATTGACCCCATAAAATATTATTATTGCTATACTCGATGAACAACTGCCAAGTAGAAATATTGCAGTGCGTTTGACAATCAGCAACATTCTTCTTCTTCATTCAACTATAGCTACTAATAAGAATACATTTTGTAATATAAAAATACAATAAATTTAACGAAGCACATAACTATCCAAGCGCATAAATTAGCACAATGGTATGCACTCACAAGATCAAAAATCTTATTAATACTCATGTGTCGTTACGAGAAAAAATGAATGAGAAAAATGCGATTTTTTCAGTCTCTTATAATCATGTATAGATTTATGTGATTGTATTATGATTTGTGCAAATGATTAAATCCATTGTGTTGGCTAATGCTGCCACTAATGTAAAATGGGAGATATAACAAACATGGCTGTAATTACGCAAAGGAAGGGGAGAGGATTGATTAACTTTTTATTTCAAGCTTATTACGACTTTACTAGGCAGAAATTCATACAGAGTCAATTGATATTAGTGTTTTTTGTCTATCTTTGATTAAAACTTTGATTTCATACCTACAAGCAATATTAGCAGTAAATCATGCATTCTGTGGCGAGAAAACGCAGTCGTAACAACAAAGATAATCTAGCTGGATTACATTTACATGCTAAGTTGGCACAAGTTAAAAAACTGAAGCTGCCACATGATTTTTCCACGTAATAGTAAATGAATGTGAACCCAGTTTGAGCTCGAACAAGTCACTAGTGTACTACTGACTGAAACAAAGATGGTAAAGAAGCTATTACAAAGTACAGTTGCATTTTGTTGTAAATAATTGCAACAACTCCAAACATATTCATACCAGATTTCTTTTATAGTGCGGAATTAAACTTGAGAGTCAACAAAGGCGAGGATTGTAGCAATATTATGGAAACACACAGCAACAGTCCTTTTCACACAAAACCATAATAACGATATTTATTACAGACGACTTTTGCACTTCTCTACGTTTGGCATTGTAGAATAATTTACAGTATTATCTGCACAATAGAAAAGAATTACATAACATACATAACACATATACTCAGGTAGTACATGAATATATTAAACATTGTTTTTCCTATTTATTGTATTATTATCACGTCTGATTTCTCAGAGAGCATACGCACACAAAAAGCATTACAAATCCCCTACATCGAAAACTCACATCAAAGGGCAAGTGGAAGAAAAGCACGCTTTTAATTTATATAGTAGCAGGAGTATAAAAGTATAAGTCGTGGCAGAATTTTACAGTAGTATAGGCAAGGGCATTAAGGAAAAGATAAAAAATGGTCGTTCATCTAGAACCTACACAGTAACAGTAACGTGAATTATCATTATGATGATCATGTAGTAGAAGAGCAGCGTTTGCATATGACTTGTTTTGTTTTACTACCATTTGATGTATAAGTAGATACATAACTTGATTTTTTCCTGAAGCTTATGTTATTTGCATTCAAGTTATTATTACGATCTATATACACCTGCTTCTCGCCTCCTACATTAGCCGTCGTAATATGCCTCTTAATGTTTTTTCGCTCCTCTACTATCAGTTAATGCTAATCTAATATTATTGCTACTACAAACTACACCAACTTGACTGTCTGAAACTCTACACCATGCCTCTACTTTAATTTACTTCTCTCTCTGAAATATTATTATGAACGAATACTTAATGCCAGAGTGCGGTGCTATATATTACGATGAATATTATTACTACGGAGGAAGACAGAATGGATGAATGTGCAATGTTACATGAGAAGAGCATTCTACTAGTAACTACACATGAGTTATAAAAATCATAAGCAAGTCAAGTGTATAGGTATTAGTTGCGGATGGATATTAGAAGTAAGCTAAAGCTAAACAACTTGATTTGGGGAGGATTTTCAAATAGGAATACCCATCGGTTCATTATTTCATTTATGACTTGAAGGATGGATTTTTATTTTCTTTGACGAAGATTCCTATGTGTACAGTCCCCACGTGTAAAGATAAAACAAGGGTCGTTACATACTAAACACTATTACCAATGATTTCATACAGCCACAGCTACACACAGGGCTACAAGCATCATATAGCAATAATAATGCCACTTGTTACAACTACGAGAATGCATAACTTTAGTCGTTAGATTTTAGATAATTTGATATGCAAAATCTAGATAACTCCTCGCCAGTTCACTTGACCGCGTCCTTAACTTACTCAACAACATTCGAGTTCATGCAGTCAGTCACTCATCTCGCCAGTCTCATCACATCACATTCACCATCACATCACACAGACCATGTACAGCCACACTGCAGCCACTCTCGCATTCTGGACTCAAGCAGATAACACACAGGAACATACACCTATATACACAACCTTGCCATTAATGCAATTGCGATTTCATTCCATTAAATGTACTACATGTAAAACACTAATACTAAATACCTCAATGCTAATACTACACAACAGTCCAACCATCCATCTATCCATCTGTCTTACAAATTCAATCCAATCTCAATCTTACCACTCAACTCGTCGCAAAACGGGATACCTACTTTATAATAAACAAGGTTTCGTTAATAAACCTTAACTAGGTACAAATAATACATCTCTCTGTGCTACCAACACAAAATAAACAGCTAGCTACCTAAATTAGTAAATAGTACCTAACAATATAGTAAAATTTATACCTATTTTATTTATCGAGATACCTATACCCATGTTAGTTTATAAAGTATTGTAAGTAGTTGTAATTGCCAGCAAAATCTTATTTAAATATAGAATAATTTCCAGGTTGTGTTTTAAAAACGCTTTTAATTCTTCAAAAAAAACCTAAAGCGTAGGATAATCTATGAGCTATGCATTGGATTATTTGTAGGAATAAAAAGGAGATTTGAAAGGTGAAAATAGTTTTCACCATTTGTCCAAAGGCTGAAACAAAGACAATGGGAGCATTTATGTGTGTAAACCTTGATTTATAAAGTAGATACATTAAAAATATTACAAATTGTAAACTGCATATACTTTTATACGATGAATGTTGCCTATCTTGAGCGTATCTCCTGCCAGTTCTGGATTTCTTGAGCACGAAGAGAAGAAGAATCTAATGCAGACCGTTTATGTAATCGATGTTATATCAGACGATACAATGAGCTATGTTCTCAATTGTGGCGTACAATACAGATGATACTGCTTCATTTCTGATGGCAATACTTATATATATCTACAAATAATACACTGTATGGATATAGTGGAGGAAGTATCGATTAGATTTATTATAAGCATGTATCTGACCACACAGTGTTCTAGCTTATTGTTAATACACAGTTGCAGAACAGCATTTGTAGACAAACATCACAGTAGATTAAGTGCTTGCTCTGAACTCGTATCTGCATCTATCCGTGTTGTTCTTAGTATTCATTTAAGTGCGAATGAATGCTTGGTCATTGAGAAGAATGTGTATGTCAGTATATTCAATGTATCATTAACTTTGTAACTATCAGATTTTTTGATCTATTTATGTAATGTGGATTTTTTTCTGGTTTTTCATCGTACACAATTCCTTTGACAAGAACAGTCAGTCAGACAGCCTGACTTGACTTACTCTCCTTGTTGCCATTTAACTTTCACTTTTTATGCATTTCTTCTTTTCTTACAGACTCTCTTGAACATTAACGTTGCAGGTACTGCCACAAACGATTTTCTTTCTCGCCAAACTCGTCGTTAATAATTCTTCGGATGTGTGTGTGCATATTAAAAATATATCTAAATAATATTCATTAAGCGAAGAACAGCAAAAAATACGAATGAACAGATTATTATTGCTTTTGCCAATTTGTACTACTCTATATGTAAATACTACAGTTAGATTATTACCAGCAGCACTGGCACTGGCACTGCTCCTCTAATACGAATAGGTACATCAAATGGGGTTGTGAGGGTGCAGACGACGATAACGAACTAAATATTTAAATTATGTTATGAATAACATTACTACAGCCTGTTAGTATAGGTTATTAAGTTTTTTATTTGTTACAGAAGAATCTTTGCCCGTCCGTTGGCAATTAATGCTCTTCTGCAAAGCACACGGCCAAATATCCTAATGCTTTAATACCACTTACTTACATTCTGTACTCTCCGAGCATTAAATTCATTATTGCCATTTAAAGTGGGGATACCTCATCCTACCACGGTAACGCATCCCGTGTTACAGTAGTTAGTTTTACTACTACTAGTGGCAAAACTGCAGGCATTCCAACTACAAGACAGGTGCCTTGCCCGGTGGTGTGTAGAAGAAATAGGTAGTTAAAAGTCAAAAGTATGTATGAGTTTACAATTAGACTTGCTGACCTCATAAAGCATGTTTTATAAAATTGCACACCTTTGCATTATATCTTCTGCCTATAGCTATGCAAATTAATGATGGTACATTATAATGGGGATATAATTATAATATAGGTACCTACGCACCTATATGGTATTTGCCCATAGACATATATATGAAATGATCTCCCGGCCGTACTTATAGGAATAGTAGTGTAACAAGTATACAAGTATGTAGTATTATAAATGTAAAAACAGTAGTCCCTAGGTGTATCTCTCACTCAGTCAGGATCGGATCATCAGCAGTGGGCAACTCAATATGATTTGATTGTGTAAAGAATATATTATGCAGACAGTGAAGAATGTATTGCATGGACATGGACGGTGCGGCGGAATGATGCTAACTTCAATTAGGTTCGTTTCAGGTATGTTTATTATGAACTTCTCTTCTGTAGATAAGTCGAAATGCCTTCAGATCGTCACCGTGTTCTTTCCGAAGGAAAACTGTCAATTTTTAAAGTGAGACTATTAGACTGGTCGATTATGCAACTTGAAAATCGACTCGTCTGCTGCTTGCACTGTGCACCTGATTTCAGCTATTTGCCATGGCAATTGTCACAATAGCATCATAAACAAAATCAAATGAGCTTGAAACAGAGCGCTGGTAATGAGAGAAAAAACCGGGTCCCTAACTGCTCGCTTCTGGTTCTCACTTCTTCTTTTGACTATATTTTATAGCTATATACTCTACTGCTCTTTTTGCTCAGTCTACTACAAGGACCACTGCCACGGCTCATATTATTACGTCTACCTGTTGATCAATCCTGCCTGCCTACTTACAATATTATTACCACGAATTTACTTATACGGACATGTTGTAGAAGAAACTCACTCTTTAACATTCTCGTAAAAAGTTACGACGACTTGCTGTTGTATGAGGTGAGCAAATGAGTATACAAAATTTCTTTTAGATATATTTAATTCCTACAGCTAATTGTGTGCTGGGCCGAGGTTCAATCTGCTTTTCTTTGTGAGGAGCACTCGGCCACAGATTTGAATTGCATAGCTTCAGCATTACATACTCGGCAGATTATTATAATATTCTTATTCGTGGTCCTAACATTAGTAGATTAGACAGACTGAGAGTGGGATTGTACAAGAATTATTTTCTGGTAGCGGGTTCATAGTTTTGATTGGGACATGGAGAAATGCGCAAGATTATTCTTATCGTATTAAATAGTGAAGGAAGATAGTTATGATTATTGCCGTTTTATTGCGTTAAATTATACATGAGAATGTGTGGAATGATACCTTGCGGCTTCCCTAGGTCAATACTTAATCCTCTCCTTTGTAAGTCCACATAGCCAAGGTACAATTATTGTCTTGGTCATGTTATGTTAACCCGTTGTAGTTGTTAACCTCAAATTAGATATTATCTTGGATTACTAGCAATCATCTCGACTTGATACAATATATTATAGAAAAGCCGTTTCACGCAAATCAAATATCTTTTCATCTCATCCTCTGATTTGTTCTTTGCGACTACGAGCCATTTATTTCCGTGGATGCAGTCAAACTGTGCATCATTTCTCTCGATTTTACGGGGAAACAACGTGACCAAGAAATATTTAGTTACATGTTTTCTCTCGATTTCTTGTTTCTTTGTGTGTAAAATGTGGGATGGGAGACGCGGTAGCTATTTACTGTAAGATGGATGAAATTTATGCGATTTGTTACACCAACTATAACCTTTGCGTATGAGGAGTAGTGGAAAAAGAAAAGTTTTAGTAAAAAAAAAGAATCTAATTGCGGCTACTTAGTAAGAAGAGCCTTGGGGACGACAATTATTCAGTAGTTAGAACGTGACACCGACTTTTCTTGTATTTTACAAGGTCGTCTGCATTCGTAATGTATGACTGTCTTTGATAAAAATCATAATCTACTCATTCACATAGATTACGTTACTAACAGGTAGTTTACCTTAGAGATTATTTATTAAACGTACAAACCATAATAAGGGTATATTAGTTTTCTATAAACACTTCTCTTCATTACCAACCTATTGACAATTTGTAAAAATTCTGCCTAAATTACTTCGCACGGAATTCAACCCAACCATGCCGTAGATATCTGTAGGTCGTTTTCTAAGTCTGCTTCTAGTAGTACTTCGCTTTACTGTACTAGTATTAGGTAATTCTGTGAAAAGATAAGGTAAATTCTCGCACAAAAAATAGATTTTGTAGTTTATCGAGTATGTACATTAAGTAGTTGAATTTAGTTCGGCGGATTAGTCCTTTGCAGTGCCGACAGGTTTTGCAATAGGCAAATTAGTATTTTTTGGTTGATTTGGATTCACAGAATACTCAACACCACTCACCAACTTAAGACCTAATGCTAATACTAATACAACAATGGGAGTAGTATTAGTATTATGCTTTTGTAAAAATTACCAGGAAAAAACTTACAGCGAAAAGAAATCAGAAAGGTGTAAAGATAGGAGTAAGATATACAGAGATAGTGGAGTAGAGTATATATGGGGTGTAATATATTTATATACCTATACAGAAATATCAAGTAACAAGTATGTAACATCACAGCGAATAACAGCAACTTTACATACCACCAACACCGGTTCCTATCTGTTTATCTCTGAAATTACCGTGGAGTTTTTTTCCTAACATTTGGCTTTGCATGTCTCTGTGCTGTGTATTGGTATTGAAAAATGTGTAATCGAGGGAGACCTACTTATGCACACTCGTTGTACTCAGGTATTTAGATTGATGTAACGAACAGTAAGACATTGACAGTCGTAAGATTGTTGACAGATATAAAATGGTGGATAAACGTCTCGAGGGAGCGGACTATATACGATATTGTTTGCTCACCTAAAAAACTTTGGGCCATGTCTGGTCTTCACTGTCAAGAGACATTGGTATTCTTAATAGCACTCATGAATAAATTCAAATTGATCGGAATAAACTATCGTTCAATGCATTTTTTCATTTACTGTACTTGGACTGACAAGAAGATAACACTAATGTATAGTCATACAAATAAGGTTGCTCCTGGCTCATTATATCAAATATCCTAAAATCTTTCTCGTCCTGAACATCAAACAGAACATGGAAATTGAAATATTTGTCGTTATCTAAATAATTTCTCTCTTCCTGCATCCTGTCCAATATAAATTCCGACTTGGCTTACTCAAACCTACTAGCACTTTAGCCAGAAGAGGAACTAGATTTAACTAGTTCACAACTTGGAAGAATCATGCTTTATAGCAATTGCATTGAAAAAAGGCTACTTTATTTTATTTTATAATCAATGTAACATTGTTGCAAATTTTTGCAATTACTGTTGATTTTTACATGAAATCCTTTGTCCTCTCTGCATTGAAGAATCCTTTGACGATGCTCCTCTTAAATATGCGAATTTATTTTTTGTGCTTTTCATGCATTAGGAAACACCATATCCAGATTTACTTTAATCTGCATTCTGTAATTTAGTTTAGATCAGTGCACTTTAAATTCTACTTAAAGGTTGCTGCACCATTTAAGTGTACGCTTTAAGTAATTATACAGACAAGTAGTTTGATATGATAAAAGAACTTTACTTGTGCGCCCTTGAATGAATAAGCAAGTAAATATAATGCGAGACGACACACTCAGAAGAGACACACACACCGAGGAGTCCTACATAATATTCC
Source organism: Pogonognathellus flavescens (assembly GCA_019776165.1). NCBI lineage: Eukaryota > Metazoa > Arthropoda > Collembola > Entomobryomorpha > Tomoceridae > Pogonognathellus > Pogonognathellus flavescens. Next base: position 93,648 of record JABASD010000226.1, read on the forward strand.
TATAGCATGTTTCTAATACCGAGAAGAACATAAATACAAATACCTAAATACGATTATACGATAGAGCTCAAGCAATAAATCTTCCTGTTGCACTATTCGTTCCTCTTTATCAGCCGTGAATTTAAGTTCAGATCAGTTATCGTTCCAAGTCTAAGTGAATCAAGCCGAGGACTCCTGACAATGTAGTGAAGGCAAGTACAGCGAAGCGAAATACATCAAAGACCAAAGCTGGCGAGAAATTGTAAATAGTAGGTACAGATATTACGAAAAAGACTATGGAGACGACCTGCTTGTTCCTATTACAATATTGTATATAAAAATCACGGCTTAAGGTGAATGACAAACAAGCCCGACAGGATCAACTTTGAACGACAAGACAACCAGGCGACAAACAGACAAGACCAGAGCTAATCCAGCCTAGAAATTGCTTACTTTATACGGTTTAGCAAGTGAAATGTTGATATCGTCGCAGGTATGGCAGCAGTTCATGGCGACAATTCAACAAACCGTGTGACAGTGAAAATGTCTTTAAACTGGAAATCTTCCAAACAACTAACTTCCCAGAATTACGATACAAAAGCGGTTTAAAACTCTCATCCTGCTAAATAAATAAGTATAACCATCAAATCAACGGAAAATCTACATTTCCCCGTAGCCTTGGTGTCTTCACATACGCATTTAGCCACCCTTCATTCACCTATTGTGAATATTACGTTAGAATAATAATATTCATAAAAAGTAACAATTCATTTAAATTTTAACAATACATTTAAATTAACCACACATGTCTGTTGTATTTTTAATAGTAGATCCAAACTATCTAGTAGTAAAATGAATTTTTTATCTCTGGTAAATGTAAACGCATAAACGTAAAATAATTATGTGAATGTTAGGAACAACAACTTCTTGCAATAATTTGATTCTACTTGAAATCGATACCAGTAGCTACCGGTTAAACTAATTAACAATTTTTTGCACTTATTGCAATCAAGTAGAATTTGTACTATTTCGTCGTAGGCATAATGTATCGTTATTAGTAAAAAATGTAAAAATGCTGTTACTGTTGGTGGTACAGTAGCATACTAATGAGGACTTTATTATTAAGGTGATTTACTATAATAAATTATACGAATCCGTTTGTTCATCAGAGACGAACAGAAATTGTTGCGTTGCTTATCAGAGTATGTCTCGAGACACATAAGATAGAGCTGGTTAATAAAATTAGGATATCATGACTTGAGATAATTTATTACGCCAGTACTGAAAATACAAGCCGTTAAGTGCGTATTGGATAAATTATGAGTGTTGTAAGTTTGATGTTTGATGCTTTCCCCTTTGATGCTTTGAGACTTGAGACAACCATAATTTCTCGCAGTGTCGCCAAAACATGTAGTAACTAGTGTCATAGCCAAGGTTAGCTCATTGGCTTATCATTTATTCGATCTACTGAAAACAAAGTCAACACACAGCAAGCCGTTGAAGCGTAATGGACGAAAGAAAAAGTTGTCGGTACAGTACACACAATAAATTCAGTCCATGCACAAATACAAACAAACGTTAAATGTAAAATCTCATGTACGTACAAATTAATAGTTATTAGAATCGTTCTCCTAAGTGCAAAAATAACAGTTTGATATCCGATCTGATTCATTTCCTTTTCTCTCGATAAGATCTAATCGAATTAAACAATGAGCTGTGTCTGTGCATGTGAACTGCACACAATTACTACATTACCGACAATGCGATTACAAACAAGTCAACAAGGTAAACAAGACTAACCTACATCTTTGTGTGCATTTTGCACTGCACTCATCCATCGCCTATATACCTCGTGCTCTCTCTCTCTCTCTCTCTCTCTTTCTGCTAAGTGAGACGCTGAGGAGATAACCATCTGTATTTGCATTTATAAGCTGTTTTGATTGAAAAATGGTCTTGCTAAAATCATAACTTCGATGGGAATCGTAGACAAAGGAAGGCGTCAAAAACAACTGTGCCATGCCACCACACCGCCACATGCAGTTAGGCTAGGCAACGTCTCTCATGGACACGACATGAATATTATCGTCTTTAATATTATTACTCTTTTCCCTATATTATCTCTACACCTGTGGGCATGTATATCTTTAGCCTACATATATATCTCCATGTGTAATGTACACTTCATTCTGTATAAATCCAACAACAGGGAAGGAAGTAACAGGTAGCATAGTAGCATACACACAAAAGTACACAGTAGTAGTAGTATCACGTACTTGTATAAAAGTATAGTATCCTTTGTAGTAAGAAAAGAAGTACCTTCAATTCAATTACTTTTCTGTTCTACCTTGGCCACTTGAGCCAGGTGCTTGGTCTCACTTTCTTAAGTTATTGCAAAGACTGAGCGATATTATGCTGACGTAAAATTGCAAAGTACACATTATAATATTAAAGAGAAGACAGAGATGAGATGAGAGGTGTCTGTAGGAAAGTTACATGCTGGACCCACATTGTGAGCACTCGGCAATAATTGTAAGAAGACAAGGTAGGAAAGAACGTGGCTCGGAGTGTTAATAGTGTGTCTTGCTTGGCTCTCTTCGTATTTAGTTTATTACTCCATTCGTGAACGGTCGAGTTACTTTACATCACATTTGTGTTACAGGATATGAATGAAAATGAGCGTGCCTCATGTATAGGTACTAATAGTTTGTATAAGTAAGCGCATCCGTGTAATAGTCAAAACGAGTAAGTTGTTTCGCTTCAAGAGTACCAATTCAAAATGTTTGAAAGATGTATTGTAAACGAAGATTGTCTGAGGAGAAGTTTTAGCACCTATATTATACTTATGCATTTCTTTTATTCAAACTTCAGACTGTGTTCTTTCCAGATAGCAAATTATTTAAGAACTTGAGGTGTTAAGAATACAGAAAATACTGTACGTATATTATATCTGTATTGTATTTATATGTGAATTGGAAATAAATAGATAAATGGTATGCTTATTGTAGTAGCAGAGGTATAGTGTGAAAAAACGTTACTACAAACTGACATCAAAGTTCATAGGGCCACATTAAGTTATTAGGTTCTATGGGTTGTACATGAACGATTCGAATTTATTATAGCTACTCGTATAGGTATATGTACTTTATTTGACACATCTACCACGTCCTAGACGAACATTTGCATTCATTGCAACTTATTTTATTCGAGAAACAATTGAAACGCTTGCTTTATTTATTGGACGTCAGACGTCACAGAGCCAGTTAACTTCATACTAAGAATGTAATCATCGTTTATATAATGGAATTGCAAACACATAGAAACAAATCCCATTTTTATGCCATCTGTAGACTTATTGCGAGTGTTCATTTTGTTATGTGAAAAATCCCAGAAGCATCAGACAATCACTCTGCTACTTCGTGTCATTATAGTCATGAAATTGAAAAAAATCAGTTAATTTGCTACCTGGCAGACAGTACGCAGTAGTCATAATTTTTCTATGGCTTTGGTCCATCCGCTTGCAAAAGTGTAAGTAGGATATCAATTACATAGTCAAGAATGATGTATCTGGAATTGTACTTAATAAAGTAATGACACAATGGAAGAGGTGTCATATTATTGAGTAGCGTGGGCATGAAATGACGTCTTCGTATGAGAATTTCTTAACGGGTCATTTCAATTTCTACATGGTCTCACGTTGATGGCTCTCATGGTGTCTGATTTCCATATTCAGTTCTGTATACGGGAAATTATTGATTATTATATAACTTTTCCGTGGGCGGAACCCCAACTGCAATTGCACAAAAACACAAACTCACTTATGTATTATATAAGAAAAAAACGAAAGACTAAAATGTTAACATAACGGTAAAGTCGTAGAAAGATGTCAAAACTTATACGTAGGTGGGCTAAAAAATTTTACCCAATGACACAATGGCTAATGGCTAATTCATTGTGGTCACGTCAAAACTCATAATGCAGACAAAGTATGAATTGGACATACATTTCAAGAAAGAAGCGTATTATTTAACACTTTCAGATCCCGACAGAAAGGACGACAGCATCTATCATCACATAACTTCAACAAACAATGTGTAATAGGTTTTTATAAAAGGAAAGTACGTAGAAGGAAATAAGAAAAATTGTGAAATGTATAAGGTCGACGAGAGAAAAGGACAGAGTTTTTGTTCTTTACTTTTTCTTCCTTGTGATGTATGATAGGAATTGTAAGTCAGGAGTCTTTTAAACGAGTGACTTATTTACACCTGTCATGCCCTCACGATGCGATTGTTGTTGGTGAGCCAGTGTGTCCATTGTTTTTCATGCAGTTACACAAATCGCATCAAAATATAAACAGTACACGTATGTGAAATTTATTAAGGCAAAGATATTCACATACTTTACAGCAGCATATCACACCACACACTACTGAAGGAATGGAATAAATACTGAACGCATTGACAGTTAACATTAACATAACCTATTTATGGGCAGTGCCATTGCCACTGAATGGTAAAACCATGTCCATGTGCATTAACTATGTCGGTATATGCTTTAAGACTTTATCTACACTATAACATAAAGATTATCCACGGTCCGACAAATGAAATGCACTTCAAGACGTTAACACAGTGGTTTTAGACAATTTTAATGTATGCAAAGGCAACGTATGCAAAGCAAAAGGAGTACCTTCATTTACATCGATTGTGCATCGCTTGAGTAATAGTCTACAAGAATAGGTATATAGTAGAGGTGGGCCCGAACCGAACTGTTCGGTGTTCGGCAATGTTCGGTTCGGTAAAACCGAACCCGAACAATTATTTTAAGATTTTTACCGAACCGAACCG